>PVIA01003642.1:0-161898 GCA_004024845.1 Tonatia bakeri | reverse complement strand
GTGGCCTTGTAGTATAGTTTAGTGTCAGGTATTGTGATCCCTCCTACTTTACTCTTCTTTTTCAATATTGCAGTAGATATTCGGGGTCGTTTATGGTTCCATATAAATTTTTGAAGTGTTCTTCCTGCTATTCTGTTCTTTATCTTTGCAGTCCCTCTAACACTACTATGCTTCAGGGGGCTGTTCGAGGCTTTCTTGCCACCATACACAACCATAGGCAAACTCATCCTTTCTTGTGGCCTGAGTTTTTCATGTAAAATGGTTCCAAAATCTGTATCTCCAGCCAGACTACTACTCAGAATTCTAAACCTAAATGCCTAACTCTCAACTGGATGTCTCTATATGGATGTCTCATGGGTACTATGTCAGAATGGAATTCCTCACTCCTCATTCCTCATACTTGGGATATTTCCTATCCCAATTTAAGCCATTGACATTTTCTCCATTGCCTGAATCTGAGACGACTCTTTTTCTTTAACCCTAACATCTAATCACAAAGCCCCTAATAGTTAATCACTAATTTTACCTCCTAAATATACCTTTATAGCTCTTTTTGTCTCTAGTTTTACCTATCTCCAAAAACCAGCCTGATTATATCAGGACTTCCCTCCCTAAATCCTGCCCCCATCCCCCAAACTCAGTATTTCCCGTTGTTCTGAGGATTTGTAGTCTAAACCCTTTAACCTGTTTTACAAGACTCTCCAAGATCTAGTCCCTGCCTCCTTATTCAGCTTTATCTCACCTGTCTCCCTCTTACACTCTACATTCCAATGAAGGGGACCAGAACATATTACTTTGGCATAAGGATTATTTGGAGCTGAAAGCAATTAAGAAACAGCAAACAGAGAAAGAGCTCTTTGCCTTCCCCTATCTCCTTAAAAGCAGGCCATAAATTTACCCTTGTGAAAGTGTTTCTCTCCCCTCTCCTATACCAAAAGGAGGAAAACAACCATTATTACTGGAGACAAAGAGTTGGCATTGAATCGGGTCTGCACAAACAAACCTTTATCTTTTAAGTTTATCCATATATTTACTTTTACACAATATATCATTCCCAGAAGCCCAGGCCCCTTTCCCTTTGTCTTGTCACTTCACAAATTTATTGTCCCAAATTCTAACCACCTCTTTGAGTTACTTATCACTGATTTCTGCTGTGTCTGTGCTCATGTTGCGTGTGTAAATAAATTGTTGTTTTTAGAATTCTGTTAATCTGTTTTTTTTTGTCAGTTTAAATTACAAGGTACTGGATACTAAATCTAAGAGTACAGAGGGGGAAATGTCTTTTTTCTATACTAGCGATGTGGAACTTCTTGACCTACTTTCTTGCCTCAGAGGCTGTGCATGTGCTGCTCTCTCTTTCCAGAACACTCGTAATTTCCCTCATCATCTGACTATCTCTGCCCAGCCTCCAAATATGCTTCTTCAGGCTTTTTCTGAACTTCTAGAATACAGGGTTAGGTTGGCTATCCCTGCTCTTGCTCTAATGCCATCATACTTGTCATTACTCTCATCAGCCTATATTGCACCTACCTGCTTAATTGTCCACTTCCTGTCTTGCCTGTAAGTCCATGAGGTAGAAGCCCTGTTTACCTGTCCCAGGATGTATTCTCTACATTTAGCACAGCATCTGACGTATAATGGGACTCATGCTTATTGTTTAATGAGTGAATAGAATGAACTCCTTCTGTTCCTATAATTATATTTTTTTATTCATTGACATTACATACTTCACATTTGTATCCCTTCAAAATTCACGTCAAAGCCCTAATCCTAACTCTAACCCTAACTTATGATGGCTGTGTTTGAATATGGAGCCTCTAAGGAAATAATTAAGGTTAATGAGGTCAGAAGGGTGGGGCCCTGATTCAACAGGATTAGTGTTCTTGTGAGAAGAGACACCGGGGAGCTGACTCTCCCTTTCTCTACCACCCTCCCGTGTGCACAGACACTGAGGAAGAGATCATATGAGGACACAGTGAGAAAGTGGTCATCGACAAGCCAGGAAGAGGGTTCTCACCAGAAACCACATTTGTTAGTACCTTGATCATGGACTTCTAGCATCCAAAAACTGTGAGAAAACGAATTTTAAGCTGCCCTGTCTATGCTATTTTGTACTTTGTTATAGCAGACTGGGAAGACTAATACAATTGATTATTCTGTTTAGGTTTTATCTTTTTAAGAGAAGGCCAAGCCACATTTCTCTTATTGCTCTTTGAAAAGCATTACTTATGGTAGATGCTGAAAAAATATTGACTGAATGGTTAAAGTGGAAGCCTTTTCACATGATACTTCTTTCTAAAATACTTTCCCTTTTCTCTTTAACTAGCTACAGTCTACTCATCCTTTAGGCCTCAGCTTAGTATCATATCCTCAGAATATCCCGTCCACCTAATCTAAGTTATTGACTCCACCCGGTGATTCTCTCTTACATCATCTGTGTTCTTTTCCTTCATGTTATGTACCGTAGTTTTAACTATGTGGCAGGGACTTTGGCTCAGCATAATGTCCTCATCACCCAGCATAGTGCCCTGCATGAAGACAAACAATCTTAAAATATTACAAATATATCTGATAATTAAATGACTGGACCACTTACTTTTATCGTTTATTTATCATAACCTGATGCCTTTTTGACTCCCCCTTTCTGAATCTAGAGAGTATGTTGGCCTTGAATGGGAGTCCTTAAGGGAATTAAAGTCAAAGCAGCATCTAAAGTGTCTAATCAGAAAGTCACTTGAGATTAATCAGAAAATACATCTTGACTGAGGTGGATTCTAAAGTATGCTACATGGCCTGGGGCTAGGAGGGGCAGGCTTACTTCAAAATCACAGGGAGCCCTGACTGGTGTGGTTCAGTCAATTGAGTGCCAGCCTGAGAACCAAAAGGTCACTGGTTCAATTCCCAGTCAGGGCACATGCCTAGGTTGTAGGCCAGGCTACTGGTTGGGGGGGTGCAAGAGGTAGCCAATTGCATGTGGATGTTTCTCTCCCTCTCTTTCTCCTTCCCTTCACCTCTCTCTAAAAATAAATAAATGAAATCTTTTTTAAAAAGCACAGGGAAAAAGATAAACTGTAAGCAAATTAGCTTGTCTGGGGTGGAGGCTGTTTAAGCTTAGTTGAAATGGTGGTGCTGGGGACAGACAATAAGCTTTGGGTTCCAGGCTGATGACCTTAAATTTGATAAAATAGACCTAGGGAGCTGCTGGTGGTGATTGAGTGAGCGAGTGACCTCATGGAAGTGGAACTTGAGAAAGACTATGTTGACAGCTGAGGATTATGTGAATTGAGGTGAGAGTAGGGACCAGGAATGCAGCAAAGAGACTGCTGCGGAGCCAAGGCAGCTCTAAATGTCCATTATTCTAGCATCCTAGATGGTCTCGAATCTGGAGAAAAGATGGACGATGAAAGTAGATCTGGTTAGTCTTTTACAGTGAGAGATATTCTTATCCAATTCCTGCTCCCTCGGGCATCAGAATTCTAACCAGAAGTCCTCTTGGTAAGTGCCAACTTAAAACAGAAAGAATGAATTGAGTGGTACAACTGGCTATTATCTTTTTCCTCAGAAAGGACATACACACCTGACTGCCAGATCAAAGATATCTATATCATCTGGAGAGGATGTCCGCCAAATAATAGATTCTTTGTTTCTCCATTTGCTAAGTAGACATTCGTTATTCTCTAAATAAGTTACACAGCAGCGGGTCAAACACAGGCTGGATTATAGTTCAATCTTGAGTGGACAGTGTAGTTGGCTCGAATGGGCTTTCTTATTGCTTGTTCTGTGTGTCACAAATATATTAGTTGGGAGATAAGTGATGAGCCAGGTTTAGAATACACTGAGTTTGAAGTACCTCAGGTGAAAAGTGTCCAAATGTCAATGGAAAATGTGAGGTTTGAACAATTTAGGGAAGAAGTTGGGACTGAGGATATAGATTTTTCAGGTACAACTAAATTCATTCTTTTTGATTATGTAATATTTTCTGAGATTATTATCATTATGTTAAAACTACTATATATCTGCCTACTCCACACCAGATAGCAAGCTCCTTGGGGCCAGGGATGGCCTCTTACTCACTTTAGTAAAAGTACCTGCATGCTGCTTGTGCTCAATAAGTGTTAGTTGAATGAATGAATGAGAGTGATCCGGATAGAGGGTCAGTGGCAGAACTTTGGCGCTATAAGCACAGCAGAGAAGGCCTACAGAGAAGACCACAAGATCTAGCCACAGAGAAGTCACTGGTGGAGAACAAGAGAGGAAGTCAGAATTCAAGAAGTAAAAAAAGAAGTTGGTGGAAAAGGAAACCAAGAAAAGGGAATCATCTTTAGCATTGAAAACATCCCCAAATGCTGAGAAAAAGTTCTTGCAAAGGGTTGAGTTTCTTTTCCCTTACCGAGAGCCATCCATGCTGAGGGTGCCACCCAGCCCTTTCACTGATGCCTTCTTGCTCCCATGCCCGTTGGGTGTCTGGCCTCTCCTTGAGGGAACCTCTATCAGCTCTACCAACTCCCACTGTTGTCTCAGAGTAGTGTCCTGGGTTCTGGTCTCAGGCCTGCCATAGCTCACAGTATCACCTTGGGCAAGTCCCTTCCTTCTCTCTGGGCCTGTCAGGTCCTTTGCTGCTGTCAGGATGCCTGGGAAAACAGTTTGGATGACTGGCGAGGATTCCAGCTCGCTCTCTGCTGCTTTTCAACTGCTATAAATCTCTCTGCCAAACACCCGCTGTCCTGCCCTCTGCTTTAGGTCCTCAGGCAGACTCGCATGTACCTGTTGTTGCACCCCTCCCAGTGGGCCCCTCCCACAGCTCACTTCATGGGTACGTCACTAGGCGACACTGTCCTGATTGCAGCACAGAAATCAGCTTCAACCATTTTGGCTGACGAGTGATTAGGCCAAACACCATGTAGCATCCTCCACTGGTGCCAGTGCAGCTGTGGGCTAAAGTTTGAGGGGGTGATTAAAGTGCTCTGAGAGCAGGTGCTACCATGGCCCTTGAAATTTTGAGTCTAGACGCCTTCCGACTCCTTTTCTGCCTTTACTTTGGTGTTGTGGGCCTTACAGGTCAACGAGACTTCAGGTTATTCATTGCTTTTTCCCTTGTTCCTTGGTAGTAAGGAATCTTAGATAGAGAGGATCAGGCTAATCATTCTCCTTAATTTATAGCCATCTTTCATCAGTGGTCCATGCAAAGCCTCTCTCGTTTAATTATTTATTCCCTTTTATCTCATTCCGTCCAAACCACATTCATGTGGGGCAACCATCAGATATCGTGCTGAAATTTTTTTTGTTTGTATGTGTTCTTGAATAATGGGTAATGCTTCTAGTATGCATGTATTTAAATTTTATTTAACCCAGAACATCCAAAATGTTATCATTTCAGCATGTAATCAATATAATATTTATTAATGAGACATATTACATTTTTTTTGTTTGTTTTCAAAATCTACTTGTGCTTTACTCTTATAGCATGTCTCAATTTGGATGCTACATTTTTATCAGAAATATTGGACCTGTATTCAGAGTTTATAAAATTCACAGTTGAAAACACAGATTCACATACCTAAGTTATTCCAAGAATACTTTACAATTTTTCAATAATTGAATCAAGTACCAGAAAAATTATTTTCCATTAATAGTTGCATCCAAATTGACAAAACTGTTTCATCTATTTTAGAAGAATTGACTTTACTCTGAAGCAAAAGCATATCAGTTTCAAAACTATGTCCACGTTAAGTAAATTGACTAATTCTCGTGTCAACTAAGTATTACTAACATGCAAATCAAGGGGATATTGCAGAAATGGAAAAGCAATTCTAAATTTCTTACTATCAACAAAACATTCAAACTTTTCTTGTCATTTTGCAGCTGCTTTGTATAGTGCTGTTGATTATAATTAAAATCTTCTGCATGTTTCTGTTAGAAAATGTGCAGCATGAGAGGCTTTTGTTTTAGCATAAATTCTTGTACCTATCTTACTAAGTCACACATAAGCATTTCCTTTTCTGGGAGCTTCAGCTTTAGCCTTAAGGGGAGGTGCTTCTTAGGTTGCAAGTCACCTGCCCTGAGAATTTAGGGGATGAGGAGAGGAAGCAACTGTTCAAGTTCGATTGCCCCTACCTGCTTTTCATCAGCTTTTCAGCAGCACAGCCTGTCTTCAGGGCCCTGGTATCGCCAGCCCCTGGGTCACAGGCTTGAGTCACGCAGGTGATGGGCGTCGCTGTTGATTCTAAGACAGCGGTGGATGAAAAGAGGGATCAGAACCCCACAGCACCCTTTCTTTCTTATCACCTCACAGCCAGCACTGGCCCCTCCTCCCCAAACCTAAGCCACCCCTCTACGGCACGTACCAGTTCGAAACAGGTACATCCTTGTCTTGTATTTTCTCTTTCTCTGTCTCTTTTTTCATCCTCACCTGGAGACATTTTTTTTTTTTTCATTGCTTTAGAAAGAGAGGAAGGGAAAGAGAAAAACATTGATGCTAGAGAGAAATGTTGATCATACACGCCAGACCTGGATCGAACCTGTAACCTAGGTATGTGCCCCTGACTGGGAATTGAACTTGCACCTTTTCGATTACAGGATAACGCTCCAAGCAACTGAGCCACGCTGGACAGGGTTTGGTATTTTCTCTTTATAATTCTTCCATGGTTGATCTTGGGAGAGGGAGCAATGGTCACGCTACTGAAATCTGAACTCAAGCTGAAGGATTTTGAGCGCTTGCTCTGTGCTACACACTGTGGGAAGCCTGTCACCCATATAAGCTCATTTAATCCTCACAGCCACTCTATGAGGTTATGTTGGCAGCCACATTTGATAGATGGGAAAACTGAGACGTCAAGAAGTTAACTAGCTTCCCTAGGGAACTAACCTAGTTAGTTCTCTAACCCAGGCAGTCTGGCTCCCGAGTGGCCCCTCTTCACCTCTGCCTTGCAGCAGAGGCTGATTTACCCAGTCCCTCCCAGAGACAGACTAAGGCAGTGTTGGCCAGGGCATTGCCCTGCGGTGTCTAGCTTGTGAGACACTGGCCCGGAGAGAGGAGGGAGGATGACAAGGAGGGGGCATCAGTGGCCAGGCCTGTGGTCAGCAGCATTCGATCCCAGGCTGCAGACTCCAGCGGATGTCTCTCAGGGCAGCTAGCAGACTGTGGTTAGAGAGAGGTGAGGGGAGGAGGGTGAGTAAGTGTGTATACAGCCTACATGAGGGCTGATGTCATTTCTCCTCTGTGTGTTCAGCTCTGACTGTGACACGGGGTCTAAACTGGTTGGTGTGAAATTCTGTCCTGGGTTTTCCATGCACTCAGTCTGAAGTCCTTCCAGTGGGAGCATCTGAGTGGGCTGGAGCAAATGTGGCTGGGAAACCACTAGATGCCCCCCCGCCTGGGGGCAGTTGTCAGGCTGCCAATACCTGCTACTATACTCACCTCTTCACACTCCCGCCTCTTCCCTTCTCTCTTTCTTCCCTTTGCTCCGGTTGGTCAACATGTATCCGAAGGTGAGACCCTGTCATAGGCCCTGGGATGATACTCTGGGCGGATAAGATTTGAAGGTGAAAGTCAGTGACCATGAAGCAGAATGAGGACCATGCAAAAGTGAAACCTTTGTCTCCGGCTACTGGGCTCTTAGGGACCTCGGGCAGGTGAGTCTCAGGAATAACAAGGCTAGCGTCAGGGGTCCTGGTTCTTGATGCAGGGCTCCTTCTGGGAAACCACGGCTCCCCTCTTGGGCGCTTCTGAAGTGCCAGACACCTTCTTAGCTGGGGTTGCTTGGAGAGAATTAGAAACTGCTAAGGCTTCAGGCAGAGGGGCTCCTACTTCGCCTGGTCCCAGGGACCTGCTACCTGCTTTCTGAGCCACAAATATTTCACACTGTGGGTACCCAGCTGCTGCCCTTCCCTCTGCCCCATTCCTTTCCACTTCTTCCTCATTCCTAAGTCCACACCTTACACTCTCATTAACCACTGCCACCTTCCTTGTCCCTCCCTCATGTGAGCCCCTCTCCTGGAACTTTTTACAGAAATTGGAGAAATCTGAGGACCCTCTAGCTTCATCTGCCTGGGAAGGCAAAAAGAAATGAACAGCTATGAATGTTTCCTGTGTGCCAGAGATGGTTTGTGGAGCCTTCCTGACATTATTTCATGCAAATCTCACAACCACTGGAAAAGGAAATGCTCTGGAAGGGCCTGAGGGGACTGGGCCCCAAGAAATGATGGCAAAACCCAGATTTAGACCCATGCTGGTCAGCCTGCAAAGCCCACCCCCTCTCTGTGTTCCTGATGCTCCTCAAGCCCCAGCCAGCTGCCCCAGCTTTCTAGCCTCATCGTTCTGTTCCCCAGCAGACTGGATATTTTGCTTTTCCTTAGAACTGAAAGAAAGAAAGGAAAAAGAAAGAAGGAAGGAAGGAAGGAAGGAAGGAAGGAAGGAAGGAAGGAAGGAAGGAAGGAAGGAGAAATAAAAAGAAAAGGAAAGGACCACCTCCCAGCTCTGTCTTTTGAAGATCACACTTCTCTCTAGAATGATTAGAATAATTTGGTTTTTTAGCTGGAAGGGGACATATGAGAGTACCTCAATTTAGTGGTTATTTTAACATGTTTAAACCATGGAACCATTTCTTAGAACATGGCCGTGGGCCAGCCAGTACATAAAGCACACAGGAGTGGTGCTAAGTGAAGTGGCAGAGCTGGGGGAGCTCCAGGACCTGGCTCCTCTGCGTCCCTTGCAGTGGAAGCAATTCAGGGGAGCCTTGGGTGTCTGCTGAACACCACTTGAAAGCTCCTGATAATCTGTCATTTTAGAGACAAGCAAGCTGAGACCCAGAGAGGGGACATGGCTGGCAAAGTCAGGACTAGTATCTGGGTCATTCAGCCCCTGGCCTGCAGCTTTCTACAGAAATTCCAGTTTGTGTATCCCCACCCCCGCCCCCCACTGCAAAGGACACCTGGTGGGGAGGGGATGCTGGTGGGAGTAGAGAGTGGGGAGAGGCCCAGCTTCCTCTTTCTTCCTTCCTCATCACCAACAACCTGAGTTCCCAGCCCTCCTGGGGAATAAGGTAGTCAGGCAGTGGTCAGACGGGGAAACGGGAAGGATGCAAGCAGAGACACCAGGAAGGGGAGCCGGTGACAAGGAGTCAGAAGGAAGAGAGAAGGGGAGGCAGACAAACAGAAGAGAGGAGAGGAAAAGAGCAAAGGAACCTCCACGCCAGCCCGGTAGCAGGACTACCCAATGGCTCGCTCTCTGGTCTTGCTCTAGTGTCCCCTTGGGCAAGCCCTGGTCCCTTTTCCCTCCACAGTTTCCTGTGAAGGCTTCCCGGCCCACTACCAGTGAAAGCAGGTATAGGCTCAGGAGGGGCAGGGTGATGTCAGAGCACCACGCACAGGGCCAGAATTAGATGTTCAGCTCTGCCCGTATGTCTTCAGGTAGCTCCAACATTTCCATGAGCTTAGATTCCTCACTGTAAAACCAGATGGGATGGGACGATCTCTAAGTGCCCTTTGGGACCTGAAAGGTCTGGGACTCGGAGCCTGTGCTTAGGGAGCCTGGGCAATGTGGATTCCAGGGCACCTGCAACCGCAGGCTTGGGAGCTTACAGGGACCAGGTGTTAAATAGTCCAGCAATCTGGTTTTAGAGGTGAGGATCTGGGCCTAGAAAGGCAAAGTGACTCTTCTGCCTTCCTCAGCATTATTTCTCTCTATCCTGTGAACTGTAGAGTCTCAAGATGCAGCTCAAAGCCATTCTGTGCAGTGGTTAAGCTTTTTTTCCGTTTTTCTGAACGTTCATTGACTTTCGACATTTTTTTTTACAAAAATAGCACGTGTTTGTTAAAAAAATTTCCATGAATACAGGAAGTGAAAAAGTAACAAACTAACAGCAAATTGCTGTCATCATTCCGTCCTCACCCTGTAGGTCCCCAGGGGTGTCTCCCGTTAATGGCTTGGTGTGTGCTCACCGTGACCTTTCTGATGAACACAAACACGAGTGGGGTTCCAATACCAAACATTCAAGCGTAAAGTTCAGAACCATACACTCCTGGGCTCTCATGCAGTTCATAGATCATTAGCTGAGTGCCTTCTAAACTGTTACCACTTTTAGTCTCAATTCGCCCATGTGTCATATGTGAGTGATAATGATATGTACCTTATAGGACTGTGGTGAAGCTTTATGAGATCTTACATGAACAGCACTTACATGAACAGTGCCTGGTACACAGTAAGCACCACCCCCACCCCCACCCAGGGGCACAGAATGAGTCAGAGGTATAGTGAAAATGAGACCTGAGATTTCTGACCTCCATTCTCACTGCCACTCAGCCATGCCCCTCCGCATCTCACTCTGGGCCCCTGGGCTCAAGTGAAGTGCTCAGTACTGGTTGAATGAATGAATGAATAAGTTTGGTGGGGGTGGTGGATGTGGGGATCTGAGGTCTGCGGCGTTCCCAGGATGCCTGCTCGGGAAGATGGGGAGTTCACTTTGGACTGGGAGCCGGTGGGGCAGTGTGCCCTGGCTGGACCAGCTGTTGCTTCAGGGCTCCGGGCCTTCGAGTTGAGCCTCAGGGCAGAGCTGAGGCCCCAGAGTGGCTCTCAGCTTAAAGAACCTTGGCTTGAAAGGAATGTGCAGTGGGCTGCCTCTGCTCAGGAGGGGCTAAAAAAAGCCTGACCCTCCCCTGGGCTTTGTGTAAGGGTTATCAGCCGCTCAAGTCAGCTCATCTCTCTGGCTGGGCGCTGGCATTTTTGAGAGGGCCTGTTTTCCCGGCCCCTCTGCGTTTCCACCAATTGGCAGGAAGGGGTCAGCCTGTCCCAGAGGTGGAAGCCTTGAGGGGTGTGAGGATTGGGGAGAGGGGGAGGGGGCTGGTAGCCCCAAACCTGGTGACAATACACAGTTGTCAGCTGTCCCCTGCTGGTATTTCTTCCTTTTATAGTCAGTAGCAGCTGCTCTCGCTCTCACCCAGCCCTTCTGTGGGGGCTCCTGCCCAGGATAAAAGGAGAGGGAGGTGGCCCAGTCTCCTATCTCGTTTCCCAGGGACTGCATCTCTTGATTTCTTTCTAGGTGCCACCTCCACCAAAGACACCAACAAGGCAACATGCCTCCCAAGAAGCCCGAGCCTAAGAAGGAAGCGGCCAAGGCAGCCCCTGCCCCGGCCCCTGCCCCAGCCCCTGCCCCAGCTCCTGAGGCCCCCAAGGAACCTGCCTTTGACCCCAAGAGTATCAAGGTAAGTGAGCCTCAGCACCCGGGATAGGGGTGGGGATGACATTCAGGACCCTGCTCACCTGGAGCTTGGAGATCTACTTCACGGAGGCTAGACTGGGGCGAGCCTGTGGTGTCCGAGCCCCAGATCGCAGCCCTGTGGGGTGGTGGAGCAGGTGTGGGGGCTGCTGAGGGGTATTTCAGGTTGTTGGCCTTGCCCCTGGAGAACAGGTTTCTACCCTGTCAGAGGGAGCGCTGCTTTGTCACCCTACTTTGCCCAGCAGAGTTGGGAATGGCAGGGAGGTGCGACCATCCGACCTTGTTAAGAGACTGACCTCCTCAGTGTAGCATGAGACCTTTCTGGAGAAGAGATGCGTAGTGATAACGGATAACTGCCGGTAGAACTTGGAGTAAGCGATGCTGGTGGCGAGGGAGAGTGCTGCCTGTGCTGGCCAAGGCTTCCCAACCACAGACTCCTGCAGTGTGTGGAGGTGTGGGCCCGGGGGCTCTGGATAATGTGAGAGAAGCCTGGTTTCCTCTCTTCTTCCCGACCCAGGTGGGCCCCTCCTCCTGTGGCCTCAGCCTGGCTCCCATCTGGCATGTGCAGAGCACTTGCCCGTCCCAGCTGAGACCCTCTCTCTAGCCTGGTGAGGCTGTGGGGCCTGGGTCCCTGTGCCGCCTCGGCCCTGTTCCCTCTCTGCCCTGCCCTGCTCCCCTCACACTGGAAGGTTCTCCTTTCTGGAGCTGGGGTAGGCCCTGCCTGCTGACTGAATCATTTATGCCCCGCAGCTCTCTGCCCAGCGAGGGAAGCAATGGAACTGGGAGGGAACGGGCCTAGAAAGGAGCAGGTCAGAGGCCTCTGGAGAGTGAAGCAGTTTTAAGCCTTGGCACCAGAATGTAAGATGTCAAGTGGCCACTGGTATGATGAGCTATTAATAACAGGCTGGGCATTGTGGGCCCCCGGGAATATCAGCCTGAGGTCAGGGCTGGGGGTGGTGAGGAGTCAGAGCAAAATAAGAGCTCAGGGCCAGGGTCTGTGACAGTAGGCAGGAAACTAAAGCTCTGGGCTCTCATTGGATGACCCTCCCTGGCCTTCTGAGGGTTCCTCCCAGCTCCCGTAGCCCCAGAGACCCTGCAGTCGTGTCAAGGCGCCTGGGGTTGTCAGTGGCAGTGCCTCCAGGGGCAGGAGTGAAGCAGAACGGGATTGGCCAAGTGATGGAGGCAGTTGCCGCGTCCCTGAGCTTGGTTATGACACACTCTGGGGAAACTGAGGCATGGCATAAGATCTTGAAAATACCTACAGGTATTTCAGGTCATACATCACTCCCTCTATGGGCAGACCGTGGCAAGAAAAGCTGACTCTCTCCCCATCAGGACGCTTTTATTTCTGATTGGTTCTGCTAATGCACTAGTCCTGTGGGACACCCACTGCCAGGCCTGATCCCTGGCACCTGGGCAACAGCTGCTTGGTGGTATCAGACAAGTGCCGTCCCTCGCCTGTCACCTCCCTCCGTTCGCCTCCCCCCCCCCGCGGCCCCCGCTTTCTTGGCCCTAGTTTCAGTCCTCTTTCCTTGGTTTGGATCTTCTAATCCTGTTTTTTTTTTTTTATTGCTTTAAAGTGGAAAAAAAAGTAGGTGTCTTTCGTAAAGGCTATTTTCCCTATTATTTGTACTTCTCAGTTTCTTTGGTTAGAAGATTCTTTGCTCAAAGATAGAGCAAAAGTAACTTAACCCCAATATGTGTGGCTCTGACCATACATTCTGATGTTATGTCTTTCTGCTAATATTTCTTACACATGTACTCCTGGGACTTAAAGAATTGCAAAACAGCCCTGGCCAGTATGGCTCTGTTGGTTGGGCGTTGTCCTGCAAACCCAAAGGTCACGGGTTCCATTCCTGATCAGAGCACGTGCCTGGGTTGCGGGTTCGGTCCACAGTCAGGGCATGTGCAAGAATCAACTGATCCAGGTTTTTCTCCCTCCTTCCCTTCCCCTATCTCTAGAGTCAATAAATGAAAAAGAATTAAAAAAAAAAAGACTTGCAAAATAAGGCAAAAACTGTACCTTTCCTCAGAGAGTTCATGCAAAGCAAAGTTTAGCCCATTTAGGGGGTTCCTTTCGCTTCCTGACCACCCCCCACCTTTGGCAGAGTCCATTCCTGGCCACAGCTAGTTCTTTTCCCAGCCCAGTGTAACCCCTCTCCTGTTCTTCTAGCTCATTCCAGCCACGTGCTGGGGTCTTCATTCATTAACAGGGGTCAGCCTCGGGTGGGCACAGCACAGCTGAGAGTTAGGACTTAGGAGTGGTGGTACGTGAGGAAGGTGCTCCAGGATCAGTTGCCACCACCAGCGGGGAGGGGACTTTGGGGAGGCGGTGGTGGTAGATAAGGACAATGAAGTAACGTACAAGGTCCTGAATAGAAATGATGACTCATACCTCATGCTTGGTCATTGTCGTTCATTTCCAGAGCCTCCTACTTTCCTCTTCTGTACTCAGATTTAAATTATCATGCTTTGGAGGGAAAATGCAAAGTTTGTATCTTTGCTCAACAAATATTTATTGAGTACTTACTCAATGCCAGGCATTTCTGTGAATAATTACAAATGCCACTGCTCTGCAGGAACCCTGGCTTCAAGGAGTCAGGATGCACAACCAGGCATGACTGGAAAGCAGTTACAGACCATCGAGGGCCCACCCAAACTGTTCCTGCTGCCCCAGAGTGCCCACGAGGGGTGTGTGCTAAGGGGGGTTGGGAAGGAACGGGGTGAGGGAAGGCTCCACTGAAGGAGGTGACTTGAGGTCAACACAAGGTAGGGAAGGGAGGCCAAGAGTGAGGAGTGGGGGGGTGCCCAAAGGAAGAGGACATATGGCTTGTGGGAGGGTGTGGAGCAGAGAGAGACTGAAGGAATGAAAGTGAGGTTAGTTTATGGCTGCTGGGATAAGGAATTTACATTTGACCCAAAGGAATTCCAACAGGGAGTGAGTGTAGGCTCTCGTTGTCTGAGATATTTCTCTTTCTGTCCCTCTCTCACTTGGAGTCTTCACTTCACAAGTGCTGTTGAGAGAGACATGGAGGCTGCATCATTTATTTTATAGCCCACGAGTTGTGTCCCATCCATCGGGAGACTGGTGTTTTACCCTCAGCCTGCAGCCTCCTTCCGCCCTCATCAGTGGCCTGACTGTGGTGGAAGCCACTTCTGCTTCCCTTTGGAGGCCTTTGGCAGTCTCATTCCTCTGTTTCTCTCCCCACAGATAGACTTCACTGCTGACCAGATCGAGGGTGAGTACTAACAACCCCAACTCCCCCACCACACCCTCTCTCTTGCACCTCCTGGAGGAGGAGGAGGAGAGGAAGAGTTATCATCATCATCAAAACAGTAATCATCATCACTATCATAATAGCAAACTTATATTTGCCAAAGATTTGCTATTTGCTCACTGTTGCCTACTACATGTTATTACTTAAGCATGCATTAACTCATTTAATTCCTACAACCACCCTGTGAGGTAGGGACTGTTACTACCCCATGTTACAGGTGATAAAACTGAGGTACAGAAAAGTTGGGTGGCTTGCCCAGACTCTCACAGGCAGTTGGTGGTGGAGCCAATATTCCAACTCAGGCCATCTGACTCCAGACCTGAGCTCTCAACGACTCTGCCAGACCACCTGGAACGTAACAGGCGCACTGCACAGCAAAAATGCCTCTTTGTCCCTCTACCTCTAAAATCTACTTTCCAACATATTTAGAACCCCTCACTTCTGTTCCTTTATTGGAAAGCCCTCCTTCAGTTTACCAGCTTCCTCTCTCCTCCTCCTCCTGAAGTCTGCCAGGATGCTCACCCACTAATGGTGGCAGGGCCCACAGTGGCTTGGGGGTGCCCTGGCCCACCTGTGACCTGCATCAGCAATGCTCTCCATCTTTGATGAGGCCATTTATTTTTCTCAACCTTACATAATATAATATTTAGTGTAGCTTCAAAACAAGCCTCAAGACCTCGATCTACCTACCAACTTGATGGTTGCTTCGCAGCCCATCTTCTGGTGTTTTGAGAATGAAATGTGTCATAATGTGCATCTACTCCACAGCTGGGGCTCACTCCGTTGCAGCTTATCTCTGCCCCTCCCACCAGATGCCCCCAAGACATAAAATCAGAGGAGTTGGAAGGGACCTTGAAAGGTCACCTGGTCCAACCCCTTGATTTTAAGCACATACTATATTTATAAAATTAAACTAATATGTGCACATGGTAAAAAAATTACAAACTACTTAAAAATAAATAATGAAAAATAAAACTATTTTCTCTTGCTTTCCTTTTATGGTGATTCCTCTCCCAAAGACAACCACTGTTAATAGGTCTGTGTATCCTTTGAGAAAAATACATATGATATACCAGTCTGTATGTAGGTATGTATGTATGTATGTATAAAGCTTACACAAATCAAGTCAGTCTCATACCCTTTATTTAATATACAGGTCCAGCAGAAGTAGCACCTGCTTGAGTGTGGTGGGCAGGGTAATCATATGAGTGTAATAATTTATAGTTTTAATTTGAATATTTCACCTAAAGTGTCATATGATGTGCTTGAGTATGATATTGTTATGTTACAGAATAACACGCTTATGATTTTGATGAAAGATTTTGTAATAAAAAGGGGACATTGATTGTGCTGGCCCGTATATACTTGGATTTAATAATATATGATATATTGTTTAATAATATATTATATATTTTTATATCTAACACAAACAGTTATACTTTTCAATTCTTTTAAACAATTGTATAGATTCTCACACATAGATGTACCTCTTAATTAGGTACAGGCCTACACTGAGAGACATTTAGGTTGTTTCTGGTGGGGGAATATCAGCTTGCTTTCTCTGGGGACCTTCCTAGCAGTGGGTCAAAGGATATGTGCATATCTAATTGTAATAGCTACTGCCAAATTGCCCTTGAAAGTGTGTTGCCAGTCCACCCACTCACGGGGCATGAAGACTGGCAGATGCATCTTGAAACCAGTGAATTGAGTCTGACTCTGTTTTTGCAATACCCTGTGCACACACATTTTCAGTCAATAGTTTGGCATGTTGTAAAATTATTAAAATTAATTTTTATGCATTTTAGTTAAATATATATTTTTGTGGATATAGAGACACCTCAGTGCCCCAGAGGACTAGGAAATCAACTCATGATAAACGTATTTCATTTTTCATGGGAATCACGGTCAAGCCAGCTGGGACAGCCAGGTGCCCCTTTCTCCGTGAACATTGTCAGGGCTGGGGGCCTGCCTCATCTGGTCCTTCACCCCTCTGACTTTGAAGACATTCTTTCTTATGTTGGATCATAATTGTTGCTGCTTTCATTTTACCCGAGCTTCCTCTTCATTTGCTTATTGATGAAGCTGAAGATGGTTCTCGCATGCTGGAAAGAACATTGTTTGGAGTTACCAGATTTTGGTATTAGCCCACATTCTGCCACTGTGACCATGAGACTTTGAGCAGTCACTTCTTCAAACCTTAATTTTCTTATCTGCAAAGTAAGGTCCTTTTCAATTCAGAAATGCTGTGAGTGTGTTCAGTGTCCTCCAGATACCCTCTGTCTGTTTGAAGACAGTTGTCAAGATCTCTTTGTAGGCTTATATTCTCCATGTGATATGGCCCAAAATTCTTTTATGTCTTTTCTCATAGAACTAGATTCTAACCCTTGACTTCCTACTCAGACCCCTCTTCAGATTTCCATGTCTTTCCAGAGAGGGGTTGCCACCATTGCTCATTTCTCCAGCAAGCAGCTGACTATTACAGACTACTGAGAAAAGGTTTCTTCTGAGTTTGTTAGCATCACCTCTCACTCCCCTCAAGATCCCATTGGCTTTGTTTTTTTTCTAGTAGCAAGTTTTCTAAACTCCAGTGTTTGTTTTTTATACATGTACCAGGTTTCCCAGAAGGCTGGAGCATTAGCAGGTACAGGAGGTCTCTTCCTTCTCCTTCCTCCTCACCATTTCCTTGGTTTCCCTAATAGCTGGTCAGAAGTCACATCTGCATTGGTCTGAAATGAGGATGATAATACCTGTAGCATAAGGTTTTTGTAAGGATTAATGAGGCCACCCATGCAAAATTATAAGCTCAGAGCCTGGCCCACAATAAGCACTCAAACATAGGTTGTTCTTTTTTTATATAGTTTTTTTTTTTATTGTATTTATTGTAAGAGGAGAAGGGAGGGAGAAAAGGAGGGAGAGAAACATCAATGTGTGGATGCCTCTCATGAGCCCCCTACCAGGGACCTGGCCTCAATCCAGACATGTGCCCTGACTGGGAATCAAACCGGCAACACTTTGGTTCACAGGCTGGCACTCAGTCCACTGAGCCACACCAGCCAAGGCTCATAGGTTGTTCTTACTCCTTTCCTCTACATATTCCGTACTCTCATTAGTGATTGTTACATTCTTTTATGAGGAGACTTCTTTTATTAAATCTGACTTCACTCTTCTGAATGAATCAGGAGAAGATTAAAAAGTCTGAGTTTAGATTCAACTAACAAATATATATTTATTAAGCACTAAATTTGTGTCAGAAAGCAAGCTAATTATTTCAAAAGTTAAAAAAAAATAAACCTTTCTAACAAAGCTGTGAGACTGGTGTTATTTCCTTATTACAAAGGAGGAAACCAAGGTTTATTGAAGTTAAATGAATTGGCCAAGGTCACATAGTTATGTGATAAAATGGAATTAAACTCAGTAAAATAATACTAATGGCATCGTTTAAGAATTTACCATGTGCTATTCATTGTGTTAAGACTTTTTACATATTGTATTTAGGTAATAGTAAATAACATGTAAGATAATTTACATAAATGATGTAATTTGGGTGTAATTTATAATATAAACCCTGTGACATAGGGGCTGTTTATAGAAGAGGTTTTATGGGGGTTAAATATCTACTTGCCCAGAGTCACACAGCTGGTAAGCAATGGAAATAGAATGTGAACTCAATTATTCAGGAATGTGGGAGACATGCAGTTTTACATCTTTTAAAGCCATCCAAAGACTGATAGAGTTGCAAGTAAAAGTTTTGAGGAACCTGCTTTGATATGTGGAATGATTTGTAAATAGTCCATATATAGCCTCTAAGTAAATAATTGTTTCTAAAGTATTTGGGGAGGATTAAAAACGGCTTTTCTCCTGAGTACTTTACACAGTTTTCTTTGGTTTATATCATTAATCTGCTTAGTAAACCGTTTCTTTGAGGATAGCATAAGGTAACTTCAGTGCCATTTCCAGTCCCAATTACCCACAGTAATGAATTGCTTGCATCCAAATTAGTGAGGAATTAGGGTTCTCTGTAAGGGCCCAGGGGTGCTTTAATTAAGCCCTGCCTCTCAAACACCTGCTCTGGTCCCTTCAGAGACTGTAGTTCCCCATAGATATGAGCTGGCTTGAGAACCAGGAAATACAGTAATAACCATCCTTTGTAATTCTACTCAGCAGCCCACTCAGGTGGCCTTTGTATCCCCACCTGGAACTAAGAAAAGGAGGGCACTCAGAGGTTAGTAGTTTGCCCAAGGCCACGTGCTAGTCAGTGGCAGAGTCAGGTGGTCTGTTTCCACCATGTCACCTTGCCTGGGCCCAGGGCCCCCTTTCAGCGTGGAACAGGAAGTACGGATATCAATTAACTGACTTTTGAACAGGTCTTATCATTTTGCAGAGTGCCTCCACATACTGTCTCCTTTGATATTCCTAGTAACTGGGAGTGCTCGGTGGGTGGTGCTGTTGCTCCCCGTGGTGCCCAGGAAAACAGACCTAGCAGGCTTATCCGGGACACTCCGCAGAGCCAGAAGAGAACCCAGGAACCCTTCCTCCTGAACCAGTGCTATTTTCACTTCCCTGCCATTTTCAACAGTCAGGATCCTGACCTCCACCAGGGAAGGATGTGTGGATGGGAGGGGAGGAAGCAGGGGAGACCTTCGAATTATGTGACAGTCAACTGATAGAAGAGGTCCCAGGCCCAGCATTGGAATAGGTCCTGGAGGCGCTGGGCGGCCTCTTTAGTTGCCAGAAAACAGTTCCAGGGAGGAGCTGGGAGGGAAATATTGAAATATTTTATATGCCACAGTGACCTGCTCCTCGGCCCGGGGGGAAGCTGATCAGCAGTCCCCCGCACCCCCAATCCCTTCACTTGGCCCAGGGGCTGCAGCTGGGTCTTGTCTCTGCAGAGTTCAAAGAGGCCTTCTCGCTGTTTGACCGGACGCCGACCGGGGAGATGAAGATCACCTACGGGCAGTGTGGGGACGTGCTGCGGGCCCTGGGCCAGAACCCCACCAACGCTGAGGTGCTTCGAGTCCTGGGCAAGCCCAAGCCGGAAGGTCAGCGCAGGCCCTGGGCTCAGCCTGCCCTGCCCCACCCAGGGCTCTCCCCCAGATCTGCCTCCTGTCAGCTGCTGTCTCCCTTCTCCCCCTTTAACCCATCATGACCAGCCTTCCCTCCCCCAGGTTACCTGCCTCTTATCTGGAGAATTTATCCCGAAGCACTTGGCACTGAGCTGACTCTTGAAGAATGTGACCTGGGCTTGCATCTGGAGGGCAGGGGTGACATTCTGTCTTCCTCTGACACTCAAGGGTGCCAGGGACACTGGGGCAGGGGGGTTTGATGGGCATCTAATAACTAACCACCCGCCCCCACTCCCCACCCAGGAGCTCTTGGTCCAGGTACCACAGCACTAAGATATCCTGTGACCCTTGTGAGTTTTATCACAAATAACTTGTTTTCAATAATGGTTAGAATGCTGAAGATTACAAATTATTCATTTAGTATAAATTACAGCAGATTCAAGATTAGCTCTAGAATGATTCCTTTCACTCACTTGCACTTGGTGGACAAGGTTTAGAAAGTGGTGCCAGGGAGTTGTGTCCCAGTGGTGAATGTTCCCCATCACATGAGGCAGTCAAGGTAACAGCTGCCCTAACACACATCCTTCTCCTCAGAGGCGTACACACTAGGTGGGACCAGGCTGTAGATGACGACAGTGCAGCAGCAGGAAGGATGCGGGCAGAAAGGCGCCGGAGGCCAGCAGCTGGCCCATGGCAGTGGGGCTTCTTAGGGGCAGTGGTTATCCGGGCACTTCCACTTGGGGGCGTGGCTCGGGGTTGTTATAATAGAGAGAAATGACAGAATCTGTGGTATTTAACAATGGCTTACATCTATTAAATTGAAGCTTTTAACACACTGCAATGTGGGAGAAATGTGCTTGTCACAAAATATTTGCAAGTGTATGAAAATTATTGATTCAGAGTAGTTCCAGGCAGTGTGGTCTAGCAATGAGACCCAAATGCAGAGTTATGCAAAGAAAAAATTTTATTTGCAATCCTATCAGTTTACCTCCATGACTGTATGTCTGTCGCATGTCCAAAGCCTAAGTCATGAACATGTGGGCTGGGCTGTGTGTCCTTTGGGCCCCTCACGTTCTGCTGCCGTCACTCTCAGCTGCCTCCTGGAGCTCAGAGGTCTGGGAGGAGTCACGGCTCCTTTTTGCCTCTGCCAGAGTCCTGTCCCTCAGGACAGCGCCCGCCCAGAGTCAGCCCCCTGCCTTGCTCCTGAGGGCTCTGTGCCGCCCAGGATCACTGACTGGGTGCTGTGCCTGGAAGTGGCTGCAGCTAAGCCTGGGTGATGGCAGGGACGGCTGGTAGCCTGGCAGAGCTGGGGTGAGGCCCCCTTCTGGCCCTCTGCTCCCCTTGTGACTCTGCTCATGTCCCTTCCCTTTCCCCACGCCACCGCAAGAGATGAATGCCAAGATGCTGGACTTTGAGACGTTCCTGCCCATCCTGCAGCACATCTCCCGCAACAAGGAGCAGGGCACCTACGAGGACTTTGTGGAGGGGCTGCGTGTTTTCGACAAGGAGAGCAACGGCACGGTCATGGGCGCTGAGCTTCGCCATGTCCTTGCCACCCTGGGTGCGCCAGCAGGGCGGTAGATTGTGGGAGTCCATGAACCCTGAGGATCACATCCTGATCCAGCCCTGTCTCCCTGGGCCGTGCAGGAACAGCCTGCCCCAGCTGGGTTTGGGCGAAGGGGCAGCAGGTTGGCAGAGCAGGGTGACTGCTGAGACCTGAGGGGTGGGACCCAGGGTTCCCGTCCTTGTCTTTGCCTTGGTCACTGGAGCCCTGGTCTATTCACCCAGTGTTAGCTGCAAGGCAGAGGGAGAGGCCCCGGGGGCTGGGAAGGCCCTCAAAACCCTTGGCTCCACTCTCCAGTGCCTTTGGGGGAGGCTTGGTATGACCACTTACCAGATCAGGGAGTCCTAGGCCTTCAGACTTGAAGGGGTGTTTGGGTTTTTCCTGTCCCTCCTTTGCCATCTGCAATTAACAGCCCACTGACCCCACCCCAGGAGAGAAGATGACTGAGGCCGAAGTGGAACAGCTGTTAGCTGGGCAAGAGGATGCCAATGGCTGCATCAATTACGAAGGTATGAGGTCACACCTTGCTTCCCCGGGTACCCAGGGATGGGAGAGCAGGTGCAGTGAGGGCCGGGCAGGTCTGCGAAGTAGAACAGATCCAGGAGCTAGGGGACGTGAGCACCAGGTGGGCGTTGGTGTTGTTCTTTTCCATTCTGGTATAATGGAAGGAGCACGGAATTTGGAGATAGCTCCGTGATATACAAACTGTGTGACCTTGATTAAGTCACTTAACCTTCTCTGAACCTCAGTTTTCTCATCTGAGAAATGGAGTGATGCAGTCACATTTTTCAAGGTTGTGGGGATTAGTAGAGGCAATGTATCTCATTTCATCTATGCCAGGTATCAGCACAGAGTAGACACGGAGCAGAGGTGAGGTCTCTTCCCTCTCCCACCTCCTCCCACCAGCCCCCAAATAACAGAAAGAATCTCAGACTGGAGAAGGGGCAGTGGGAAGGTTTGAAGTCAGGCAGTATAGGGAAGGGGGAAAAGTGTCCGGGGGCCAAGAGGACAATATAGAGCCGAGAGGGGCCACATGCAACAACTGGTCTTTGTCTTCTTTCCCAGCCTTTGTCAAGCACATCATGTCTGGGTGAAACAGGCCCTTCCAGGGTGAGTGCAGCCTCTCCATGCTGGTCCCTTCTGGCGCCACAGAGGGGCTTGGAATAATACCATGTGCCCAGAGCTCTTCTGCCCCAGGCCTGTGCCTGAAGAGGAAACCGCAGGGGGTGATGACTGGAGCGCAGCCGCCCCTCTCACCATTTCCTCTCCCCTCTCTTTGCCCATCTCCTCCCCTCATTCTCTTCCTGTCTGGCCTCCTGCCCTCCCTGGTCTTTGCACCCTATCTTGACTCTCATTAGTCACTTCCTCCTGCCGCTCCCAGGGTCTCTCAAGGCCAGACCATTCTCTTCCTGAGGCCTGCAGCCTCTTGTCCAGGTTCCTGTGGATGAGAAAGCCAAATCCCAGTGGAAGAGAGTGTCCCTGGCCTGTGCTCTTGACCCTGTTCTTCCTCATTCTCTTCCCCATGCTCCCTTGGACTTGGTGCCATCCTGATAGGGGTGTGGATTCTGTGTTGGGGGGCTGGGCAGGAAGGGAGAGATGCCCTTTCCATCTAGCATTTTCTTTCAGGTGCCTGGCCCTTGGACCTAGGCTGCCCAGGGTGAGTTAGTGAGAGGCCCTGAGTGACTGAGCTGGAGCTGGAGTTCGGGACTTATCTCTGCTCCACAGCCCAAGGACCTCATGGGCCCATAGCCCTCCCTGTAAATAAACAGCTCCAGCAAGGCTGGGCCATGTTCCCTGATCCCAACCCATCTCTGAGTTGTTTTTTAAAATAATTAATTGAGTTGTGTGTGTGTGTGTGTGTGTGTGTGAGAGAGAGAGAGAGAGAGAGAGAGAGGAAGAGAGAAACATCGATTTGTTGTTCCACTTATTTATGCATTCATTGGTTGATTCTTTTTTATTTTAAGATTTTATTTACTTTCTAGAGAGAGGGGAATAAAGGGAGAAGAAACATCAATGTGTGGTTGCCTCTTATGTGCCCCAACTGGGGAACCTGGCCTGCAACCCAGACATGTGCCCTGACTGGGAATCAAACCGGTGACCTTTTGGTTCACAGGCTGGCACTCGTTCCACTGAGCCACACCAGCCAGGGCTATTCTTCTAATTTTTTTTTAAAGATTTGATTTATTTACTTTTAGAGAGAGAGTAAAGGAGGGAGAAAGAGAGGGAGAGAAACATTGGTGTGCTAGAGATATATCAATCAGTTGCCTTTCATATACCCTCACCTGGGGACCTGGCCTACAGCCCAAGCATGTGCCCTGACTGAGAATTGAACCTGTGACCTTTCAGTTCTCAGGCTGGCACTCAATCCACTGAGCCATACCAGTCAGGGCCGTTGGTTGATTTCTGTATGTGCCCTGACCAGGAATCAAACCCACAACCAACTGAGATACCCAGCCAGGGCCTCTATTTATCTTTCTGCTGCCCAAAACAAGTGTAATTACCTGAGAACAGCACTAGCATGGCCCATCATCTGTTTGGCATTCTCTAAAAGCTGTTTGGTTATTAGGGCTTTTGAGGTAAAATGTGTTAGTGGAGATGGCTAATGGTGCAATATCTGCCTCACACCACTAGATGGCACAATTGCAAAAGCATGCTTTCAATAAGACGCCCAGGTGTGTGATTACACAACCGTCTCTGAGAAACTTCAGAAGTCAGTCCATTTCTATGCCTGCAGGCAAGTAGAGGTTTTACTCACTTTTGAAGACTCACAACTATTAGCTTCCTTCAGTTCTCCTCATCAAGGCTTTGCATTGAGAGATCAAAGAGAGCACACTGTTCTGGAAACACAGAGACCTGGCTCGAGTCCAGTTCTGCTTCCAGGTCACATAAATACTCAGCTCCAGTGCATGGGATGCAAAGTGAGGGAGTTGATTAGATCATCTTTAATGTCCCTTCCAGCTCTCTGATTCTGATCATTCAGAGCTCAACTAACTTCTTGCAATATCCAGCTTTAGTCCAGTTGTTTTATTTTCATCCTTATTATATATATAGAATCTTAGGTGGCAGAATCTAGCTTTCATTCAGAATAATTGTGAAGTACACAGTAGTAGATGCTTTAGGAGATTTTTTTAAAAAAATCTTTCACGCAGCCCTGGCTGGTGTAGCTCAGTGGATTGAGCATGGGCCTGCCAACCAAAGAGTTGCTGGTTCCATTCCCAGTCAGGGCACATGCCTGGGTTGTGGGCTAGGTCCCCAGTAGGGGGCGCATGAGAAGCAACCACACATTGATGTTTCCCTCTCTCCTTCCCTTCTCCTCTCTCTAAAAATAAATAAATAAAATCTTAAAAAAAAAACCTCTTTCGTTCCATGAGTTTATATTCTTCTGCAGGAAAAATTATCTACATGTGAACAGTGAAATTATATTATGATTCAAAATAGAAGAAAGGACACCAGACCCTGTGAGCCTAAGGATTAAGGGAGAGGTGTGGGATCAGAGCAGTAGGGGCTCAGAGGAGGAGTGGTCAGGGAGGGCTTCGTGGAAGAGGCATGGCAAACTTGGGTGAGATATAAATAGAAAAAACCCAGAGAGAGGGATTCTAGACAGGAGGCACAAAAGTGCCTTCTTCTTCACCAACTTTTAGGATTTGAGTAAAAAGAAAAGTAAGAAGAATAAAAGGAGAGAAAAAGAACTGAAGAGAGGAACAAGGGACAAGGAGAAGGGAAGAGAGAGGGTGGAGGGATGAGTAGGGGTCACGTTCTGGAGTGATGTGCACCAGTTCAGAGGTAGAGAAGTGAAGTTAAAAACTCTGAAGGTGGCCTAAGAAAGTACTCATTCTTTTCTCCCTTTGTCCTGTAGAGCCACAGAACCCCAGGCTTCCAGGGTTAGAAGGGACCTTTTGTCCCAACCCTCCCACAGGAGCCCTCTAAACTGATTGCCCAGTGTTCACGTGAATACCTAATGCGACATGAGACTCCCAAGGCAGTCCACCCCGCTTGAGAAAAACTCAACTCGTTATTCTTCCTAGTAGGAATCTGACATTTACATCCCCAGGATTTTCATCCACTGAACCTCAATTTGTCTTCCAGAGTGACAGAGCAAAAGATCGAAACCCATTTCCCAGGACAGAAGTAGGAGTTTCCTCTTTTCTCAGCTAAGCACCTCCCAGCAGGTGCTTGTTCGAGGCCGAGATTCTCGAACCGTTTAACATGGCCAGTTGCTGTCTAACTTGTTCAGTCTGGGGGCTCAGTTCCTTCTTAGCAACATAGTTTCACATGTTAGAGCCTGGAAATTAATCTTCTCAACAGAAAAGACAGAACTGAGATGAATCCAGAGGTTGGGGAGCTCTGCAAATGTCAGACTGCCAGCTTTTCCTGTTGTTCTTGGTGCTCTGAACTCCAGTACAGCCTGTGTTTGTTAATTTTAACAGGAAAAAAATTCCACCTCATTTCGGACTTACGCCTTCTTGGCCTGTTCTCACAGCCCCATGCCACAACTTTTGTTCATTATGTGCTGTTGGCTACCCTTCCTTCCATCCATTATGGATGAGAACCCTCCGGCACTCTCTTTGCTCCTCTCCATCGGCCTCTTTCCCCTCCCCACCTGTTTCCTTGTGTCATTGTTTGCAGTTCAGCTGTAGTAGGAACAGTTTCTCCACCATAAAGACCCCTGTGGGAACATGAATGCTCTTTTTCCGAGGAGTGAATTTTCATCGTATTTCCAAAGGGGTCAGAGACTCAGAAAGGGTTAAGAACCGCTGTGTCAGGGCCTTTGTGGGATCCTGTTTATCTTTCCCCGAGTGTCTGGACATTGCATCTACTGTGGCCAGCCTTCCTTCCGGGCTGCCCTGAATGCTGAGACAGTTTGTCTCCTCCCAGTGCTCTCTTCATTTCCACCTCTCGCCCAGCAGTTCCTTGGGCCACACTCAGGTGTGGAGAGGAAGCTCCACCTTTCAGTTTTACTTCCTCTATGGCCCTACTCTTACCTGAATAAAGATGCCTGTCAGCTTCCTCTGGATCTTGCCCCCAACTCCACAGGATCTGTCTGGGGGCACGGCCTCCCCACCCCCGCTGGAGCCCAGGGCCCACAGGCTCACTGCGTCCCTGTGGTCACTTCCGCTCCTCTGCTCATTTATCAGGTCCCGGTGGCCTCTGCTGGGCTTCCTCCCTCAGACGTGTGGGTCCCTGGTAGATGTGAATCTTCAGGAGAGTCAGCACTCACACGCCCACTGTCCGACCAGTTTAACTTTTCTTATAACAGCCCAGGGTCCAATGGAGATGATTCCCATCTCGCAAATGTTTGGTCATGCCCAAGACAGGATGTGCACTTTCTAGAAAGTCTTAGTCATTTTGTATTTACATAAATCTTCTGTGGTACTATGAGCGACAGACATGGTATTTTGTAACCAGGGGCCATCGTCAGTGTAGGGACAGGGAGTCGATGATGTCCTTGTCTCAGTTGTCTTTGTGGCGCGTGAACTTGGTCTTGGCATCTGAGGAATTGCAACAGCTCATCCCTCAGAGCTGGTCTCCGGGCTCTCTCAACTGCTCGGCCCCGGGCTTCAAAGGAAATTCCAGAAAAAGGTTGCCTGGGCCCTACCCTTTCTCCCATTCCATTCCCACTCACACTTCAGCTCTCAGCTCAGCCCCTCTGTGCTCTGCATGCAAAGGGGAAGCCAGAAGTCAAAGATCTAGCATTCAAAAGTGTGGTTGCCAGTTGGAATGTGGAGAGAGCCCTTGTGTGTGGCAGTTACTTTCACAATCATTTACTTAATGCATTTTATTGCTGGTACTGCAAGGTTTTGGTTGGCTTTAGAATTGAGTCTTTGAGATATTTGGCCAGGATCTAATTTCTTATAATGGTGGTCTAATTTCTTATAAAGGTATGTTTCCAGGTCTTTGGAGTATATAAAATCAAATAAGACCTGGCCCTTACCCTCATGGAATATCAGGATAGGTAGGTAAGCTAAGACATGTACTGTGCACAAACATAAAGATATCAGGTAGAACAAAGGCTGTCACATAGATACTATCAAAGAAGTGGCAGGATTTTAAAGGGAGAAGCAAGATTATTTCCAGTTAGGAGATGGGAGAGGGCTCTTTGGAGGAGGAGGAGCTGGCACTGAAGCCATAAGGGGGATTTGGGCACACTGAGGCTGTGGACAGCGGGGTTCAGAGAGCACCCTCAGGGCCTGGATGGGTCTCCACCCACGAGCTGTGTGAGCCTTGGGCAAGTTGCTCAACCTCTTCGAGCCCCAATGTCCTGATCTTTAAAATCGAAAAAATAGTAGCCCTGACCCCAGTGGATTATTACAAATTACTTAATACCTGTAAAACACTTAAAACGATGCCTGTAACTTGTAGTAAGGACTCAATAAATATTAGCTCTGGAGGGGAGAAGGGTTTTCTAGGCAGAGGGAACAACTCTAGGGGAAGAAGGAAAATGAAACAACTGTTATTTCGGGGGAACCCTCAAATAATAGAAATACCTGGGAAACAAATGGAGAAATACTGCTCGTTGTGGCCATTACTGCCTTCACTGCATCCTTACCCTGCGCTAATGCTCTTCCGTGAGCTTCCAGTGCATCGTCCCGTGACCCTCCCCAGCGACACCCCGGGACAGGTGTGACAGTCTGCATTCTACACAGGAGGGAACTGAGGCCGATGGAGACTAAGCAGCTCTCACCGGGCACTCAGCGAATGGGTGGAAGCTTCAGGAACCAGACCCACGTCCTCTCACTGCCCACGCCGGTTTCCTTAAGCCCCAGCTGCAGAGCCCCTGCCTTTGCTGGCTCTTCCCAGCCCCTCAGCCCCACGCTCGCAGTTTGTCATCTACCAAATCACTTTCTCACTCCAGGCTTCAGTCTCCTTTTAAAGTAAGAGTTAAGGATGCTCTGAAGGTCCCTTCTAGCTCTAAGGGGTCTACTTTTTTCATCTCCCCTGTCCTCAAACCTTGTCTTTATTTGGCTGTCGTGTGTCACTCTGGTCACTAACCGTCCTGGTCACAGGCATGCACCTGGAAAAAGAGGGCAAAGCACTGGGGTCCCTTTGGTATAGACCTGCCAGCAGGTTAAAAAGAAAATCAAAGCAGCAGGAAACAAAATCAGAGCAGAAGTCCCAAGGTGATTTGAAGTGAGGAAGGGACCAGAGCTGGGATGTGAGTCAGAGGCCCTTCCCGGGAGCAGGAGTTTAAAAACTGACCGCAAAGGAAGTGGAGGGTGCTGCTGTGGGCCCCTGCTGGGAAGGTGGAAGGAGGAGCGGCTCCCTGGTGATCCCGCACCTTTAGCTTTTGTCTTGGTGGCATCTGGGGCATCTGGTTGAGACGAATCTTGTGGGTTGCTGCAGGGAGAGATGGAGCAGGAAGGGAGTGTTGGAGGGGAGACAGGGAGACAGGGGAGCCAGTGAGTCACTTGGGTGATATGATTTGCAGCCTAGGTGGACATGTTATAACATTAATTTTTTTCTGAGGGTTTGCACTTGTTGGGTCTTGCTACATAATCACTGTCATATTTTTTACTTTTCTCCCTAGCTTGATAAAAAATAAAATTAAAAATTGCCATGGATAAATAGGCCTGGGATTTATATCTTACCCACATAGCTAATTTCATGTGCCTTTGCAATTCTATCGCATGTGTCTCTCCCACCTTTCAGCACGCTACCATTATTTTTTAAAAGACTTTGAGAGTTCTGTCCCTTTACCACAAAGGGTACCCATGGTCACCTGCCACAGTGTCCCGAATATCCATTATGAATCACCTTTTTGGGGGGTAGGCATTGAAGGCTTTTGGATATGGAAAATGCTGGGGTTTGGAACTGAGGTCTACAACTTACCAGTGAGTGACCTTGGGCAAGTGACTCTCCCTCTCTGTAGCAGTGTCCTCATCTATGAAATGAAGATAAAAACAATACCCCTTTTAAGGGAGTTGTGCAGATTTTCCAAGGTACTGTGCAGGAAGCATTGAGTGCAGTTCCTGGCACATAGGTTAAATCTTATTCAGGGGATTGTCCAGCAGAATTCTGAAGCAGCAGGAAACAATTTCATCTTGTGGCCCGGGCAAAGGAAAAGTCCAGAAAAATGGGGCATTCATTAACTAGGATGGTCCCAGTGTGAAGGTTTTGCCTCATACAAAATCCTCTATTAGGCGACTGGGTGGCTCCGAGGATCCTTTGGGAAGAACCAAAGACACAGGTCGGGAAGACAGATGAATGGCAGCTGTGAATAGCTACCCAGAGGCAGTCACAGGTGTCTACGGCCCTAAGGCAAGGAGAGTAGAGCAAGAGAGGTGGGAAGGAGGAAGGGAGGGAAGAGGGGGGGTCAGGGAAGTGGAGGTGTCTCCTGCCGGGGTCCTAGTCAGGGTGCAGCAGGGGTGAGCTCTCCCTGTCCTCCTCCCTCGGACCTCATGGCTTCCAGGTCAGGTCCGAGCACCGCGGGCCTCACTGGGTTGGAAACACTCAGAGCCACGGGGAAGTGAGGCACACTGCCGGTGGGACTGTCAGTTCCAGTCATGCCCCTCTTTGTCATTCTTGCAGGGAAAAGCTGACTCCCAGGGGCACTTTGTTTGGCCTAGACCTGGTCTAACACCCAGGTTTTTCCAGTGTGGCTGTCATATCTGGGGAGTCAGCTGGGCCGGGCTGGTAACTTCTTATAATAGCCAAGACAGGAAGTGGTCATGACCTGGAAATAGAGCAGCCCTAGTGGGTGAAAGGGTAGGAAAAGGCTTTTTCTGGGAAAAGGGCCCTGGGTGCCTTCTCGAGCTAGGCGCACAGAATTCCTGGGCTCGGCCTGGGCTGTGGGGGCCCCAGGGATAACTTCTTCTTTTTGGACTTCCCAGTTTTATCTCAGAAACGGGAAGCCCGAGAGTGTTTCATTCCAACAGGAATTTCCTCCACGAGCACAGCAGTGCCGACTGGAAACATTGGGAGGTGTCTGGCGCCCTACACCCACACTTAAAGTAAGAAGACAGTGGGTTGTAAAGTCAGCATGACCTGCGTTTTCAGTCCCTGCTTTGGCACTTACTGTAATCTCGAGCTAATTACCCCATCTCTCTGTGCTTCCATTTTCTCACTTGTAAAATCAGGATTCCATGCGACTCTTGTGCTGCCTGAAATACGGAGAGATTCTTAGCATAGTGTTTATCCATAACAACCACAAAATAAATGACAGCTAAAGTAATAATCGATCATAATCATAATAAATATAATACTATAGTCCCTTCACCCCTCCAAGCCTTAGTCTCGACTTCTGTAAAATGAGCTATTACGAGGATTAAGTGGGATGATCAATATTTGTAAATGAGGCACTCCAAAATTCTCACATGCTGAGGAAGAGGACCCGGGTCAGTGCCTGTCCTGGTGAAGGGAAGGAAGTAGGGGAAAGGGAGCCATTCCCGGCCTGGAGGAGATCTGTGCGAGGACCCTCTCCTTTGAGTAGAAGGGTTGAGGGATTGGGGAATGGACTCGCACCAGTTCAGGCAGATTTAGGGGGCCCGCTGACTGGGTCCTGCTTCTACAGAGAAGCTGATAGGGTGAAAGAGAGCTGTGGGAACTGTGGATACTGGCTGCCGCGAGGGACTGAGTCCTCAGTGGGCCAGAAGACGAAGGGCTCCCAGCCCCTTGGGGTTCTAGGCTCCAGGGTTCCTTGGGAACAATGGTTCTTAACATTTGGGATCACAGACCCATGCAAGAAACTTGTGAAAACTAAGGACCATTTCTATAGAAAACCAAACTTTTGCATATTAGAGGGTTCACAGATACCTCGAATCTCACCCAGAAACTTCAGGTGAAGAAACCTGTCCTTGGGTTCTGAAGGGATAAGGGACCCAGTGCTTTTAGGTCTTGTCATGAAAAGGGGTCCATGAGCTTGGGACAAGTTGGGACTTGTCCCAGCAGCACTAACAATGCCAAGGATCAGCCATGGGTTGGTGCAGGGTCGGGGAAGCTGACCAAGGAGCTGTCAGAGGATGGTCTCCCTGCCTCAGTTTGGTCAACACTGCCCAGGGACCCAGCGACGGGCAGCAACAATGGAGCCGTGGGAATTCTAACTTGCAGGCAAAATTTGGGGATAGCCTGGAATTCAGCATAGATGAGTTAACCCTAAGAGGGAAAAATAGCTCCCATTTATTGAATACCTACAATATACCAGTCTCTGTGCTAAATGGCGTGCATTTTTCCCCCCATTGAATTGCCATTTTACAGATGGAGAAACGAAAGCTTAGTGCAGTTAAGTAACTTGTCCAGGACCATGGAACTAGCATGGGCCTGAGCCCAGCTGTGAGTTTGGGTCCGCTGGAGTAGGGCCTCAAGGAGGGTGACTGGGGATTTAGAAAGATACCAGAACAGGAATTCGGGGCCAGAAGCCAAGAGCAGCTCTATTATCAGAGTGAGACATCGTCCTGGCTCAGGGCCTAGGTGGGGAAAGGGTCTGGTTTGGTCCACGAGGGGTGTGAGCAGTCCTGGGCACAGAGCTGGAACCCAGGCCTGGCCAGGGGGCACCACATATGCTGAGCTGGGATGAAAGACCCGAGGGCTCTCACGTTTCCTTCTCAGAGGAGGAAGGTCTGGCTCAGGTTCTGGGAGGCAGGGCCGGTGTTCTTCACGCTGCATCCTGAGAGGTTGCTGTGCTGAGAGGTGCCTGGCACACAGGAGGAGCCCACTACGTGCCTGCGAATGAATGCTGAATGCCAGCGCTGAGTTCATCCCTCCACCACACTTTGATACAAATCTAGGAGTGGTTTCTCACACAGCTCCCCAGAGCCCAGAAATTCCAAGTTACGACATTTTTAGCCCATTTTCCTTCAAGTCAAAAGAACAGCTGGGTTTTCCCTCTCTCAATGGATAGGAGAGCTTCTGCCGAATGTGTAGGAGAAGATTGTGAGCCAACCCACCACTCGGTACTTAGTTTCCTGAGCCAGAGGAATGGATTACACCGAAAGGTCCACCATCTCTCCATAAATAAAGCAAAAATAATATATTCCTCCGTGCTTTTCGGATTCCCAAGGGCTTTCCCATCCATGGTCTCAGACAACCTCATAATCAAGGGTGAGTGTGAGGAAGGTACAGAGTGGGAGTGGGGAAAAGGACAGGGAACAGAGAGTGATTTCTCACAGATAAAAAAATGAGTATAGAGAGGATTTGGAGACTTTTTTCAAGATCATCTAACTAGTAAGAGGTGGGGCATGGATCTGAATCCAGAGACCTTCTGACCCTTAGTCCAAGAGGAATTAAGTATGACCTTGAAGACAAGAGGTCCAGAAAATGGCCACAAACCTGGTTCCTCCAACCTGCAGTGGTGACAATGAGGAACTGAATGGAGCGGGGCTTCCCGAGGGGGACAGACTATTCATGAGAACACAGGGAAAGAAGTTCTATTTTGCTGTCAGTCTGGCCAAGGTTGGGCAAGGGGTCAGATAATGTGATTTTTGCCTCTTAGATGGATCTTGGGGAATATTTTTTAGCTGTCATGAATTAGAGACCCCTCCATGGTCCTAACAGCTGGGGAGTGTGGCACTTTGGCAAATCACAGAATAGACACTCGGGTCCCCCAACATTTTTGCTTGATTAAATTAACTATCAAAGACTGTTAAGAAGGTGAAAAAAATAGGAAGTGATTCTTTTATTTACTGAGAGCCTACCAGGGACTATAAAGACAATAAACTACAGTCATGCACTTGAGGATTCCACTGCCCAGTAATGGGGGAGGAGGTGGAGGTAGAAAATAAGAAAATCACAGAACTTCTGCCGCTGACTATGACTAAGTGACCGGCATGGAACCTGCTCTACCACAGTAAACAACAATGAATGTGAACAGAGTATTTGCAGAACTACTTTTGACACTGAACATAGGCAGAGCAGAATTGGACACCTGCTGAGCTTTCAGTGGGGGCCACTTTCTGGCATACAAGGGAAGCAGGGTGGAGCCTAAGAAGTACCTGATGGTCTCACTGAGCTGAAGGGCAGAGGTTAGAGTTCAGGGCTACTGCGGAGCTGGGACCGGTGGGGAAGAGGAAGGTGTGGAACACAGAGGTGTCCCCTGAAGCGTGCACAGGTGTTCCCCAGGGTTTTCAGGTGAGGATGCGCTGCACCGGCACATGGCGAGGCTCTGTAAGGCTTAGCGGAGAGCAGCTGAGAGCCGGAGCAGACCATGGGTGGTGGACACAGGTGCTGGAGCTTCAGCCCAGGCAGAGTGAAGAGACACCACGAAGAACTCAGGGTACTTACATGATACAGAAAGTTTCTCCTGCAGAAAGGACCACATTCTACAACACAAAACCACACACTAAGACTAAGGATAACATCTAAAAAGAGAGCAGCCCTGAAAAAAGAGTAAAACCATGCCTGACTAGATGAAGATAATGTGCCAGGAATTTAATTGCCTAATAGAACAGGACTCAAATACTCTTAGAGAGAAGACAACGTAAACTCTAAAATGAATAATCCACAATGTTTAGTTATAATCTTGCATTCCTCTACATGTGAAGAAGCAGGAAACTGGGTCCCATAATTTACAAAAAAGAAACATGAGTCAGAATTAGCAGACTGGAATTTTTTAATAGTGCTGTGAATATGTTTACAGACTTCAAGGAAAATGTAAACATAATGATTGAAGATATGGGGAATTTCAGCAGAGAAACTGAAACTGGAAAAGAGAATAAAGGAAAATTCTAGAATTTAGAAACACAATATCCAAAATATTCCCTGGATAGACTTAACAGCATATTAGAGATTGCATAAGAAAGGATTAGGAAATTTAAAGAGAGACTATTTAATATGCAAAACAAAGAAATTATATTTATTTATTTATCCTATCTGAGGATATGGGATATGCTTATTGATTTTAGAGAGACACCCAGAGAGAAACATTGATATGAGATAGAAACACCCATCTTTTGCCTCCCTTATGCAGCCCGATCAGGAACTGAACCCACATCCTAGGTATATGCCCTGACCGGAATCCAACCCTCAACCTTTTGGTACAGGATAGCACTTCAGCCAATTAAGCCACCCAGCCAGGACAAGAAACAATTCTAAGAAAGAACCAACCATGTTGAACTGGCATCAACGAACACTGGTTGACAGGAGACAGAATGAGTCTCAGTGTGAGATCCTGAACTGGATGGATCCTGGAACTGGAACAGGGGCATTAAGGGGAAGATTGGCAAAATTCAAATACTGAAGCTAGATTAGCTAGTAGTATTGTCTCAGTGTTAATTTTCTGTGTTTGATAATTATGTTATGGTAATATAAAATGTTAACATTAGGGGAAACTGAGTAAAGCAGTAAAGGTGGCTCTAGTATTTTGCCACTTTTCTGTAAGTACAAATGATTTCAAAATTAAAAAATTGAAAAGAAAAGGAGAGCCCGAGGAAAAGGGGGCAGGAGCGTAAGTGGAGCCTGACTTCCCGTCACTGGAGGCAGAACGGTGACGGCCAGCGCTGGGGGAGGGACTGGGACAGTGGCCTCCTGAACACGGTGTTCGAGCAGGAGACCACAGGGCACTATACCTTGTTTAAGGTTACTCTGATGTATTCTATTAAGTCTTCACACAGAATAAAGGTTGTTTTGAAATAAACAACAGAAACAATGGAGGCCAGAAAACAGTGAAATCACATCTGTAAAGTACTGAAAGAAAAACACTTGCCGACCTAGAAATCTATATATAAGAAATATTAAAAATGGAGGTGACTACTATTCCATTGTACTGCTCAGCCATAGAAAAGATGAAATACTGCCACTTATGACAACATGGATAGATCATGAGAATATCATGCTAAGTGAAATAAGTTAGGCAGAAAAAGTTAAGAACCATATGATCTCACTCACATGTGGGATATAAAACTGAAACCAACAATTGAACAAACAAGAAAACAAGCAAGAACTCATAGACACAGAGAGTAAGTGTGGTGGTTACCAGAGGGAAGGGAGCGGGGGAGTAAAGAAAGGTAAAGGGAGTCATACGGTGATGCAAGAAGATTTGACTTTGGGTAGTGGGCATACAATATAATATACGGATGCTATATCATAGACTTCTACACTTGAAACCTATATAATTTTATTAACAAATACTTTCTGGACATACCTCACACACATGTGTATACACACATACATGTGTGTGCATATAGGCACATATGTACACACATGTGTGTGGTATGTCCAGAAGGTATCTAGCCATGTAATATGAAAAATAGAGACACTTACCGAAGAGTATACAAGACACAAGAAAGATTGTACATAGGACAATGACACCTCAGTCCTCTTCAAGGTAGACACCTTGGGACCTCACACAGTTCTCGAAATGGCCATCAGCCGCTTTGACGTATTTTCCTGAATCTCATCGATGGTCTGAAATCTCTTCCCTTTCAAAGGTGATTTAGTTTTGGGAAAAGCCAGAAGTTCCAGTCAAATCTGGGCTATAGAGGGGCTGAGTCACCTAAGTGATTTGATGTTTCACCAAAAAACTCTGCAGAAGACGTGATGCATGAGCTGGTGCATTGTTGTGATGAAGCTGCCAATCACCAGTTGCCCATAGCTGTGGCCTTCTGAATCATCTGAATAATTTCCATGGAGGAAATATATTCAAGCTTAATACACAATTTGATGCAGATTTGTTGCTCTACTCTCTCAGTCACTTTGAATGCAATGCCACACAGTACACATGCTCACTCAAGGGCACCTACCACCCCCACTGACTGGTACATTGAAGTTGTCATTGTTCACGCATGCGCATTCCAGTCCATTTGCCTTGACTGCCAGGTTACATCAGTATCGGTAAACTGTTCTCGTTATGTTAACAGTGGCTAGATTTTTTTCCAGAAAGACCTCATATATGTACATAGATACACATATATATGGAATAAGCAAATAAGCAATAAGTAAATACCTCAGGAGATATGTAACCAGGCTGGGTGACTTGGATTTTGCTCCAGGGTCAATGGCAATGCTGTTTAAATGGCTTCTGGCCTAGAGGCTCTCCACCAGCTAGGGGAAGTATGGGAAGTATGTGGAGCTAGAGGCTCAAAGCCCAGGGTAGGAAGCTCAGGTACGCTTTGTGGGCTGGCTCTTCCTCTGTCCCCTTGCAAATTGCTAGTTACATTTCCACTGATGAGTGTTACTGCGATGTGTATCCTAGCTTTGAAAAGTCTGAAGAGGGAATGTCCACCTCTGTGGAGCGTACGGCTGGAGGACAGGGGACATCAGATGAGATTACATGAAAGGCATGATATCTGAGAGGTTTTGAAAGATAAGTGGAATGTTCCAGGTGGAAAAAAGTTAGATTTGTCAGATAGAAAGGCATGGAATGTTTGGGAAAGGTATCTTCCTGGCCTAGGGTTGAGATGAGGCAGAGCTGAGCTGGGGCCAGTCTACAGGCATCTTATGTGTCTCAGGAGCAGGCTTAGGGAAGCTCAGAGGCAACCTGAACATTCTTTTTTTTTTTAAACATCAATACGTGGTTGCCTCTCACACACCCCCATTAGGGACCTGGCCTGCAACCCAGGCATGTGCCCTGACTGGGAGTGGAACCAGTGACCCTTTGGTTCACAGGGCAGCATTCAATCCACTGAGCCACACCAGCCAGGGCAGCCTGAACATTCTTATGGGGTCCAGGAGCTGGAGAGATTTCCAGATCTTCACTGAGGCCTTAAGCTTTGTTTCAGAGTTACTCATTCCACAGCCTGCACCAGCCCCAGCCACTCCCTGCTGGCACTCTGCCTCACAGGACTACTAGCATTTTGCCTCTTTGAGCTTCCTGATGTTTCTCATTCGGGGAAGACCCGGAGACCAAGAGGAAGGATCTGCGGGGCTGGGGGTGGGGGTGAGGAAAATATGATAAAGCTGCGAAGACTGCGACTTTGAGTGTGGAAAGAGTATACAGTAGTCACCCTTTGTCCATGGTTTAGCTTTTCCTAGTTTCAGTTACCCACCGTCAAGTGTGGTCCGATATCAATATTGAATGGAAAATTCCAAAAATACAGAATTTGTGAGTTCGAAACGAGGTGCAGTTTTGAGTAAACCTCCAGGCCTCTGTCCCGACAGAAACATGAGTCATCCCTTCATCCAGGCCATGTTGCGCTATCGCCCACTCTTGGTTATCAGGAAGATGGTGACATTATCACAGCACTTATTTTCAAGTAACCCTTATTTTACTTATAAATAGTCCCAAAGTGCAAGAGTGTGGCGCTGGCAATTTTGATATGTCAAAGAGAAGTCATATAGTGCTTCCTGTAAGTGAAAAGTTATGTATATATATGAAAAAAACCCACACAAAACACCAGTATATACATGGTTTGGCGATCTCTACATTTATAGGCATCCACTGGGGACGTGGAACGTATCCCTCCCCCCGTGTGAAAGGGGCGAGGGTGGAGGGACTACTGAAGTGTGTCCTGAAATGGTCCTCAGATACTTGTGTGAGAACGAATTTGCAGAGAGAGGCCTTATGGACGTCACCGCTTATACAAGCTCAAGATGAGATTTTGTCCTCAAGAGACTTATCGTCTACCTGAAACCGAACTAACCAAAGAAAAAAATAGTGACTAATAAAGGACTAAATCAGTGACTGACACAGTAGGTGCTCAGCAACTACTTGTCAATTAAACGTATGAAAATGTCAACGCATGACACACAAGGGCCACAGGCAAAGAGCAATGCAGGTGAAAGAGAAAGCCATGTGGGTGTCTCTGAGGGTGTGGGTCTAGATCAGAAGAGAGGCCTCACGCCTGGCCGTTCCAAGCACACCCAGGGCGCGCGCGGGGCCCCTGGGACCAGGATGTCTGCGGAGGATGTGCCTTGCCCATGGACGCGCTCTGGTCCCGGCCACGTCTCGCCTGCGGATCGATGTGGTGGGAGGGAAGGCGCGGTTTTCCACCGCCCCCTCTCCGACTCTGGGTCCAGAAAAGGGCCCTAGGGGAGGAAGCGCAAGTCCGTGGCCCGCCCCGTTGCGTCCCACCCACGGTGTCCCCTCCCCTCCGGCTGCGGGAAAAGCGGCCGCGGGCGCTGCTGCTGGCTGTGGGGCGGGCGGGCGCGGCCGAGGCGGAGCGTGGCGGCGGGCGGACGAGATGCGAGCGCGGCCGCTGTGGGCCGCGGTGCTGGTGGTGGGGGCGCTGGCGGGCGTCGGCGTCGGAGGTGAGTGGGGATCCCCGCGGAGGGGACGGGCTGTCCAGCGATCCGCGCCGCTCATCCTGCCGCAGCCGTTTTCAGACTTGGAGCGGGAAAACCCGGCAGGCGGGTCCTGCGCGGCTGCGCGCGGAGGGAGCGGGGCCAGGCTGAGGCCGTCGGAGCCGGAGCGGGGGACCTTCCCCGTCCCGCAGTGGCGGGGTGAGGGGCTACCTAGGGGCGGGGTCCTGCGGGACGCCGGAGCAGTTAGCCGGGCTCGGCGCCTCCCGGCTGCCTCGACGTGCGGTGCGCGGTGCGCAGAGCCCCGGGTGCACCCCGGCTGCGCTCATCACAGGTGTTCTGGCCCGTGGGATGGAGACCGGCCGCGGCAGCCGGGGCTGCTCCCGCGCGTCGGCGGGGGCGTGTGGTTGTGGTTTCTCTGATGAGAGTGTGCGCGCGCGGGTTTGCCAGTTCCTCGACATTCCTCTTTTTTCTTTGTTACACTTTCTCCCTCTTCTTTTCTTTCTTTCTTTTTTTTTTTTTTTTTTAACTTGGTGGCTCCCTGCTGGAGCGATTCGGAGAAGAATGAGGACTCTGGTCCCCGTGGTAGCGATGCCTCTGCTTCCGGTACAGACCTCACATTCGAAGTATCTCCAGGGTGTGCGAGGAGCCACGCCGAGGGTCCCTGAAGCTGGCGTGGATCCCTGGCTTTGTCTCTCCTGCTTCTGCACACACTGTCAGCGGCCGAGGCAGCTGGCATTTGGCCTCGTTGGTGCTGGGGAGGGGCAGAGCGGGGCGCAGCCTGGGGGTGCTGCCCGTGGTTCTCCCGGAGCCCCAGTGAGCTTCCCAGGGAGAACGCTGGCTCCTAGTCCTCCGGGGTCTTCCCGTGCAGAGGAGGCACAAGTGTTCATTTACATACTTGTAATAAGAGAAGTGGTGCTCACTGTAACAATTCAGACCCTGCAGAAAGTGTTCTTTTAAAGATTTATCAACAAGTCCATTTCAAACTGCTCTTCAGAAATACTTTGATGACTGCCCTCAAGATGTGTGTGTGTAAAAAAGATTATACAGGACAAGGCAACAATACCTCTTTCAAAAATCCCTTTTTCTGAGATATGATTGACATACGAAAAACTATATATTTAATGTATAAAACTTGATGAGTTCGAAAAGAAGTATACACCCATGAAATCATCACCACATCCTGTGAACCATGCTCTTGACCGAGGAGTTACAGAGGAGTTGTTATTGCTGAAGCTTCCCTTTTGATAGAAGCTCAAATAAGTCAACTGATTTCTTTAGGCTGCAGTGAGCACCTAACGAGCACATCACAGAAACAGGAGTCTCCAGCATCCTGCCCTGGGCGTTGTTAGAGCCTTGCTTCAGAGGCTGCCGGCTGTTGATAGGCCAGTGGAGAAATACGGAAGACCACCTCAGCTGTCTCTTATAAAGAGCCTGCTCTGTGAACTTAAACCATTTTTTTCTTTTCCTTTCACATCCACAGTTTTGTGATTTTCTGGATGATTTCTGAGTCTAATCACTATGTATATGTAAATGGTGATTTTATATATATATACAGTTTAGAAGTAAGTATAATGAGGTAAGAACAGATAGAGCCCAGCGTGGTTCATAGCTCAGTATCAGTGAGGATGAAGAGTGTATGTTATTTTGGTGTCTTTCTCTCGACTCCTCAGCCTTAGTGTATCTTTTGTTGATCTCGCTTACACACTTGTCATGATCCATGTAGGATTTCGCTGCATCGACATCTAAGTTTGCGTGCAATATCTGGTGGGAGATCTGTCCACAGACGCGTGTGATTTCAGCAGTGGTGACTGGTTGTGCTGAGCTAGTCATCAGGGCCCCTCCGACAGGCAGGGTGGAGTAGTGTTTAAGATCATGGGCGCTAGAGCCAGACTTCCCGAGTAAGGAGCCTCCAGTACAAGCAGACCTTTCATATTTAAACCCCCCATGCCAGTGCTGGGTTGCAGGTGTTATCAGACCCCTGGGGAAGCGGGTGGTAGGATGAGAGTCGGAGGGTTATGTTGGGACACACAGTGTTGAAAGGACAAAGAAAGGGCTGGGTGTGGATGACAAGGAGACACTGTCCCAGAATAGTAGAGTCTGGAATGGGGAGAAGAGAAGTTGGTTGAGGGTAGAATTGAGTTTTGGGATTTATGCACATAGGTGATCTTTGTAGCATCACTCAAGAAGTATTGGGTTTTGTGGCTTCTCCATATGTAGGTTTTTATTCTCACCTGGGACCTAATGGGTAAGGAGTTTTGTTTGCTATCACCATCTAAGTTGATTAGTTCTGAGTTGAGGTGCTGATTTCTCCTCCTGGATTTATAGTTCAGAAACTGGACACCCAAGTCCTCTGCAGCAGCCCTCCGGGCCTGAAGAGACATGGGTGGAAAGCTTGTTGACTGGGGAACTGGCCGCTATGGCTCAAAGCCATTTTAACTCATTGGCCATGGGACCTTGAGCAAGTTACTTAATCTCTTGAGTCCTCAGTTTCCTCTTCTGTAAAGTGAAGAAAACAATACTTATATGATTGTGCTAATTAAATGAGATAAAGGCACAAAATAACTATTCAATACATGGCAACTACTGTTGTCATTATTCTTGCTATCCGTGGTATCTGCTATGCACGGGGGGCAAGAGCTGTCTCTGCTTCTGCTTCACGAGTGTGTACAATCCAGGCTCCCACGATGAGACCGAGGGGGTCCCTTTTCCCACACCTGTGTAACAGGGAGCCGCTTCTGATTTCAACCATTCCCTCTCAGTGGCTTGGCATGTCTCAGCCACTGTGACCCATCAAAAACCCACAGAACAGGCCAAGGAGGAGAGAGGCTTATACATTTGCTTTGTCCAGGAGAAAACTTTAAATCCTGTCTCTGGCTAAAGGGGAAAGTAAAAGACATTCACAAGATTTCAGATTCTGTGAGGAGAAGGACATGGTTATTTGGTTAACATTCTGTGCCCAGTGCTTGGCATGTAGGCAGCAACATAAATACTTATAGAGTGCTAGGAAAAGGCATCTAGAGGTGACGTGCTTCACTTTAAGAAACCCAGTAGTGGCCCTGGCTGGTGTAGCTCAGTGGATTGAGCTCGGGCTGCAAACCAGGCATCGCAGGTTTGATTCCCAGTCGGGGTACATGCCTGGGTTGCAGGCCACGTCCCCCAGCAACCGCACACTGTTGTTTCTCTCTCTCTCTTTCTCCCTCCCTTCCCTCTCTAAAATAAATAAATAAAATCTTAAAAAAAAAAAAAAAAGAAACTCAGTAGTGGAATATCTGCCTTCATTCACAGAAGGTCCTCAAGTGCCCCATCTGGGCATTCTGGAGGATAGTAGAATACAGCCGAGACCTTTGCACTGTTGCACCATTTAGACCTCTGATCTGAGGGTGTTGGAAAATCAGGGGACCTCTTTGAAGTGTCTGCATCCCCCCCATTCCTGGAGGAGACAAACAGGAGAGCAGCGTTCTCCTTTATCCCCCTCAAAATTGTGAGTGCAAGTGGCAGAGGTCTTCTGGGGACAGCATACGATGGGGCCAGGAGGCAACAGCAAGGAGGGGGAGTCTGGGTATGACTCTGGAATTTCCTAATAGAAATTCCTCCTCTGAAACTCCCCACCCCACTCGGGATCTCTGGTTATCATCCCCTCCCAGCTCTAAGAATCCTGCTGCCCTTGCTGGCAGGAATAGTGAGGAAGCATGCCCACAGGAGCCGCAACTCATGAATCAGCAGACAGATAATTAACTGGGGGAATGACTGAGCAGCTTCAGGGATAAACCACTTGAATTGACCCAACCCCCTCTGCTGCCTGTCGTCTCCTTCATCCCATCTCCCCTTCTCCCATCTCCTGAACCCTGACCCCTCCTGCGGGAAGATCACCAGGCCTGATGGAGCTCAGGTCACATGTGGAAATGCAGGTGGGAGCAGGGAAATCACATTGCCTATTCTCCCTGCGTAAAATGCTGGTATTTATTTCAATATGAAACTCTCCAGAAAAACAGTTGATAAAATCTGCCTTTCTCTCCATGCACACAGTTATCTCCAGGAACATTCTTTTTTTTTTTTAAAGTTAAGCTTATTGAGGCATAATTTACATACAGTAAAAGTAATTCTTTTTAGGTGGATAGTTCTATGAATTTTGACAAATGCATGCATTCAAAAAACCATCACCATAATCAAGATACGGAATATTTCCATCACCCTAAGCAGTTCCCTGGAGCTCCTTTGTCATCCGTTCTCTTTTCCCACCTTTAGTTCCTGGAAACTACCGATCTGTTTCCTGTCCTTACAGTTCTGCTATTTGCAGCATGTCACATAAACAAAGTCATGCAGTATGTAGCCTTCTGAGTCTGGCTTCTTGCACTTAGGATGAAACATTTGAGATTCCTTGTTGTTAGTACATGTCAGAAGTCTGGGAGGTTACCAGAGACTACTCCGTCTTCCTCAGGTGTTGAGCTCATTGCCCTGAAAGGATGCTTCCAAAGAGCATCCATTAAACCTGGATCCAACCTCCAGTTTCTAAGTTTTCTAATTGGATAGATACATTGGGGCCATGCAGATTAAGCCATTAGATTTCCCAAGTGCTAAGGAGTAATATCTTGAGGATATTGGAGAGAGTTTTACAGCAACCAGCACTTTTATTATTCTTGGTCCTAAAAGCAATGGACAGTTTGTGACCAAATATGGTAAGTCCCAATCCTTGGAACCAAAAGCTGTTAAGTAAACCTGGAGCTATTCTACCTTAAAAAAAAAAAAAAACCATTGTAAATCTTCTGCTTTCTGTCATGTTCCCACACAAAGACCACTCCCCCTTCCTCTCAGCATTTCTCAGTTCGGTTAGTAAAGACATTCGGACATTCAAGGAGAGAATGACATGATATGTGCTCGTTATGAGAAGGTCAAGCATCGGAGAGTGAAATGGCTGGTTCCCCTCCGATGCTGTCTCTCCCTCGTGTCCACTAGTACTGGGACGGGGGTTCTATTCAGATCTTCCCTCTTGCACGTATAATTCACATGCGTATGTGTATTCTTTAAACTCGTATAACCTTTTTTAAACATACAGAAGCCACTTCCTTTCAGATAGAAAAAAAAAACCACTTCAGTGTGAAAAGAACTGTGGGTCTGGAATTGAGACACTTGTATTTGATTCATGGCTCTGCAGCCTTTCCCATCAATTTGCTGGTTGACTTTGAACAAGTTGTGTTACCTCTGGGCCTCAGTCTCTTGGTGTCTCAGGGCCTGATGTGGGCGGAGGAGATGAAAGGAGAGACTATAGTTTGCTCCCGCCCCTCCCCACCATCAGCTGGAGAAGTTTTCCTTTAACTGATTAATAACATGAAATTTCACGTAAGGATTTTTGGAGGGAAAAAGGAAGGTCTGCAGCTAAAAACATGCTTGAAAACTTCATCCTAGAAGACAGCTCCAGAAATTTAGCAAAAGGCACATTTAGTAGCCACTGTGAAGGTCCATGTAGTCAACTCAAAATCTCTTTGCTAATGGAAATCTTGGAGATTTTACACACACACACACACACACACACACACACACACACCATATTTTTCCGTGTATAATGCGTACCCATGTTTTTGGCCCAAACTTTCAGGAAAAAAAAATCTTTTAATTTTTTAATTCAATTATTTATCCATATTTAGATACTTTTTTGTATTATAAAGGAATCTTGGCATTTATTTTTTTAAAGATTTTATTTATTTCTTTTTAGAGAGAGGGGAAGCAAGGGAGAGAAAGAGGGAGAGAAATATCAGTATGTGGTTGCCTCTTGTGCACCCCCTGCTGGGGACCTGACTCACAACCCAGGCATGTGCTCTGACTGGGAATTGAACCTGCAACCCTTTGGTTTGCAGGCTAGCACTCAATTCACTGAGCCACATCAGCCAGGGCAGAATTTTAGCAATTATTTTTTACCATGTTATGGTACAAGAAATTTTATGTAACAAATAATTACAGAACACAAGAATAGATACAAGGTATTTCAGGTACTACCCATGTAGAATGCACATCCTTATTTTTCTCTAAAAAATTTGGGCAAAAAAGTGCCTGGCAAAGTACAGTAGTTATTTATCATTATTGTTATTTCTCAAGTAGGGTCATCCATAATAGGATCATTGCCATAATATACACTAGTCTTTTTTTTATGTCAGTTCATGGCTTCCCATTATTCATCCCAAGAGCTATATCTCTAATCAGAAGGCATAGTCGGATAGATAGACTGAACTTTCCTAACTAGTTCCCTGTAGGCAGACATGGGGATCATCCCCAGTTACCTGCTACTACAAATAAAACTGCAGGCGGTAGCTGCGTTCATCACGATGCCCCTGTATTCAGCTGAACTTGAACTAAAGCTGCTGGGTCAAAGGACGTGAATATTTTAAATTTAAATGTTAATAGGTTTTGCCAAATTGTCCTCCCAAATGGTGCGACCAGTTTGCCAGGTTGGCAGGGAGAACTGATGACGGCTGTCGGTATCCACAAGGTGTGAGCTGGAGGAGGGAGAGCAGCGGAACTGCACAGCTGATTGCCAAGGAGGTCACTGGCAGGGCGCCACTGGGCGGGGCCTCACACAGAGCTCCGTGCAGGCTTGCCTCTTCTCTGCCTTCGCTGAATCAGATGGGAGGTGGGGCCTGCGCCGATAAGATTTTCCAGAACTTGAGGTGCTGTGTTTGAATCAAACATCAGTTTGGCCACTGAGGATGTGGAGAGAAAGCAACCCTCGTGTAGACTGGTGCAGCCACTCTGGAAACCAGTATAGAGGTTCCTCAAAAAACTAAAAATGGAACTACCTTATGGCTCAGTGTTTCCACTTATGGGTATATATGTGAAGAAACCCAAAACACTAATTTGAAAAGGACAAATACTATTTGATTTCATTTACATGTGGAATCTAAAGAACAATATTAAGTGAATTAAAAAAAAGAAAGCCCACAGAAACAGACTCATGGATACAGAGAACAGACTGCTGCTTGTCAGAGGGGAGGGATGTTGGGGAACTGGGTGAAAAAGGTGAAGGGTTTGAGAGGTACAAATTGGTAGTTACAGAATAGTGACGAGGATGTAAAGCACAGCATCAGAAATACAGACAAGAAGACTAATAACTACATGTGGTGAGAGGTGGGTACTGGAAATATCAGGGCAAACACTTTGTAAAGTACATGACTGTCGAACCACTATGCTGTACACCTGGAACTAATATAGAATAATAGTGAATGTAAACTGTAGTTGAAGAGAAGGGAAAAAAACTGTCAGTTAGGCCAGTGGGAAGAAATGGAGCCTTGTTGTTTGAGGGTCTGCGGCCCTGGGAGGCTAGGCTCCGAGAGTACTGGTCATCCTGCTGATGCTTCTGGTTGGAATATAAACTTTCAGGGCTGGCAGGACCTTGAAAGTCATCTAACTGAACACCATCTGTTCTACTGAGAAGCAGAAAGGGAGGCCTGCAAGGGGAAGTGACCATAGTTTACTGGCTTTGGTGGGGTCTGTCCCTGGGGGCTCCTGTCTCCCGACCAGTGATTTCTTCACTATGTCCCGTTATAGACAGAGGGCTCTCTCTTTTGTCTGACCCTGAGATAGAGGGGAGTGGGATGGGCATTTCTAGTGCAGGAAGTGATTACAATGAAGGTAGGGAGGGGAGAAATGAACACTTACTGAGTATCTACGATGGGTGATTCTTTCACATACATGATCGTACTCAAGCTGAACAACTCGTGAGATAAGCATTCTGTCCACATGTGGTAGCGTGGGCAAGAGGAAGCAGCTGCCTGGGGTCTCCAGTGCTTAGCTGATATGGCTGGGTTAGACCTGTTATATACTAGGGAATAACGATAAGTTCTTGAACAAGGATGTGACTGAGAATCAAAGAGTCACTGGGCCCTCGAGAGAGCATCAGAGAGATGAAGGTCTGAGGTCACACCGATTTAGATGTTAAACGTGGCCTCAGACCTGTCCTGCCTGCCAGGGTCTGTATGCTTTGCCCACCACTCCCACTGTTACGGACACGAGGAGTGTGTTCGTTGTTTCGTGAGCTCTGCCCTTACAGTGTTTCCCAGGGGCTGGTGTTACCACAACCATACAGAAGACAGGACTCTATCTGAGGAAGGGCTTTGCGGAGTGTTCGGCACATGGCTATCTAGTTAATCCAGTTGAAGATGGTAACCAGACATGATCTGGCTTCGCTTACAAGGGCAGGGTCTACTGGCTGAAGGGTCAGTGAAAGGGTATAACCAGTGATCAAAACATCTGAACTTTGTCCAAGGGGATTTACTTGCTCAGGGAAAAATCCTTCCCATCTTTCCATCATGCCCCACATGCCATTCATCAGCGAGTCCCCAGACATATCTGGGGACTGACCACACTATTGATACCACTACCATCCAGATCCTGTGTTGCCTGGATTATTGTAATAGCTTCCTAATTGGTCTCTTTCTGATCTTGCCCCCACCCCCCTCAGTAGTTAGGATGATCTTTTTTCTGCTCACTTCTGCTCAAATTCTTCCAGTGGCTTCCCACCACATGCAGAGTGAAAGCCATCCTCTCTACCATGGCGACAGTTTCCTGGTGTTACTTATGGTCCCTGACTGCGCCTCCACCCCCCTCGCTGCCTCTCTCCTCCTTCCCCTCTCTTCCTACTATTTCTTTAGGAGGCTGTGGTCCATCTAGGTCTTGTCACGCTCTTTTCTGTAATCTTATCCCCTAGATTTTCCCGTGACTTCCTTCTCTATGTCATTTTCAGATGTCAACTCAGAGAGGTCTTTCCTGACCCCTTCCTCTAAAGGAGACTCTCTCCTCTCAAAGCCACCATTCCTTTACGCTGTTCTGTTTTCGAACAGTGGCATTGGTGGGGTCTGCCCCTGTACTTTTTGAAATGGTACTTTGGTGGTGTCTGTTTTTGTTTTCATCTTCCTCATTAAAATTTAAGCTCCATAAGAACAGGAGGTTTGTCTAGGTCCCCAATGTGTCTCCAGTGCCTAGGAGAGTGCTGGGCACAGTTAGGTGCTCAAAGAAGAGTTGTCGAGTGAATGAATGTGAATGAATGAATGCTGATGACATTTATATATATGTGGAGAAAAGTGTAAAACCAGCCACTTTTCCATTGTCCACAGATGGATTAACCATAGCAAAGCTTTCATTCCGGGATGACTTTTCTCAATTATGCAGAGTATTTCAGGGCCATGTTCCTCAAAGTCATGTCATATTTGCCATGGAAATGCAAATCCATTTTGCATTAAGTTCTTAGAGCTGCCTTCATGGGGGCAGGGGGGTTGCTTAAGACAACATAAATTTATTCTCTCCAGAGCCTAGAAATCTGAAATCAAGGTGTCAGCAGGGCCATGCTCCCTTTGAGACTGGAGAGAATCAATCCTTCCTCGCATCTTCCTGTCCTCTGCTGGCGGCCGGCAGTCCTTGGCGTTCCTAGCCCTCCAGTTCCAACACAGCAGTCCCGGCCTCTGTTGTCACGTGGCGTTCTCCCTCTGTGTCTCTGTTTTCACGTAGTGTTTTCCTCTTATAAGGACATCGGCCTTATTGGATTAGATCCCACCCTAATGATTTATTTTTGATTACATCTCCAAGGACTCTGTTTCCAAATAAGGTCACAGTCCTAGGTACTGGGGGGTTAGGACTTTAACATATCTCTTTGGGGACATCATTCAACCCATAACACATTTTAATATTGGTGGAGGCAAATTATACACAAGTGCCTTCTGATGTTAAATATTATATTTAGTTGTCTCTGATGTACTTTATTTATTTATTTATTTATTTTTAGAGAGGGAAGGGAGGGAGAGAGAGAAACATCAGTGTGCGGTTGCTGGGGGACATGGCCTGCAACCTAGGCATGTGCCCTGACTGGGAATCGAACCTGCGATGCCTGGTTCGCAGCCCGTGCTCAATCCACTGAGCTACACCAGCGAGGGCGTCTCTGATGTACTTTAAAAATATATTTTTAATTTTTAAAAAGATTTTATTTATTTATTTTTAGAGAGGGGAAGGGAGGGAGAAAGAGAGAAACATCAATGTATGGTTGCCTCTCACGCACACCCTACTGGGGATGTGGCCCACAATCCAGGCATGTGCCCTGACCCTTTGGTTTCAAAGGAATCGAACCCACAACCCTTTGGTTTGCAGGCCGGCATTCAATCCACTGAGCTATACCAGCCAGGGCTAAAAAATATTTTTAAGTCTCTAAAATCAGGATGCATCCTGCATGATGGTTTGGATTTCCTATTGCTTGGAGCAGTGCTTCCTGGAGCTCTCTGCTCAGAGCACAGAGGTGTGTGTTACCCTGAACTCCACCTTTCTGTCTCCTTCCCCTTCCTTGTGTTACTGAGTTGCTGCTACATTGAATGAAGGAACAAAAATAAAATAATCTTTTTTAGCAATTTGCTCTAGAGAAACCACTCATGCATCCATACAGCAGTGAGCATGAGATGTTTTGTTTTTAGATGACTCACCCAGCCAGGTGACTGCGCTGGCAGATCAGGCATAACCCAAGTCCCCAAATCCCCATGGACCTAATTAGTGACTAGTCAAAGGTCAGGGGCAGGCCAGGGCTCCTCTCTGGCAGATGGTCAGAGAGGTGTCAGACTGTTTGCCGTACTTATCATCCTCCCTTCCCATTAAACACCTCTGCCTCCGACAGCCCTCTCCTGAAGTCCCCTGGCCTCACGAGGGTGGCCTGTTTCTGCACTCTGACATCCTGTCTCATTGGACAGCATGTCCTCACAATAGCGCTCATTGACGCATAACAACTTCCATTGGTTCCAACTCCCTTCCTTGTTTTCCTCTTTTCTCCACTTTCCCCACCCTTTGTCTCTCTTCTGGTCCTGTGAATGGGGCTGAGGTGCCAAGCCAGAGCCTCCTGCTTCTACTTTCCAGGCACGCTTCTTGGCTGCTCTCGTGTGTTGTTTCTAACTGGCCTCTCCTTGGCCGTCCCTCCTGGCTTGGCCTTTTTGAACACTAACATTCCTAGTTCCATTTAGAAGCCAGGTCTGACACTGACCGTTGTCCCCTAGCCTGATGCTTTCTGGCCCCATGCCCTCACCACCCCTGTGTTTGAAGCACACTCAGCTGTCCTGTAGAATGGTGTCTTCAGGGGGGAAAGGAAAGTGAAATGTCCACCTGTCTTAGATATCTGGGGACGCAGGATAAAACAGCGACAACAAAAACAACAGCAATGGCAGGAGCATTTGTTAAGCACTTTCTGTGTGCCAGCTCTTGTGCTCAGAGTGACAGAGATTGGTTTGTTGAACCCTTATAATCACCCTGTGAGGACCAGGGCCAGCCCCCCCGCCCCCGCCCCTGCCGCCCCACCACTCTGGCTAAACTGTCAGAGGAAAGGGACAGTAGGAGATGTTCGGTTTTGGCAAGGACAAAGTTCTGATGAAGATCCCTCCTTCTCCAGCGGGATGGAGTCTGAGCCGCTGAGACTTAACAGGAATGCAGGCTCAGGCCTTGTGAATGCCTGGAAACAGAAGCCCAAACCCTTTTCACATGCTCAGGAGGGAGGGGTGGCCTTGGAGCAGCAGCTCATTGAATCAGCAGGGCCCAGTCACAGAGACTTCCAATGAATCAATACTTTCAGCCACTGCATTCCAGGAACCTGCCCTTGGTGGCAGTTGTTGGTGGGAGGGCAAAGGGGCCACTTTAGAAAACTAGACAAAGGAACTGACAGGATAAGTGGGTCATGGGGAACAATGGGTCTTCCTCATTTGCCCCTTATATTGGAAAAGGCATTCCTAGGGGGCATTAAAGGGCTCACGGGGCTGAGGCCAGGCTTACCTGAGCTAGGGGAAGCACAGAGGAAGGGGGTTTCTGCCAAGCAAAAGCCTCAAGTCTTCTTCCAGGCTGGGCTTTCGAAGGCTATTTTGGCCCCTCTGGTTGTCCCTGCTCACCCTCCTGATTTTTCTCTGTTCTCTGACAGTATGAAGACTGTCCACATTTGAGTGGCATATTATAGCATACCAAGCACTTCTCCCTTATCTCACAGAACTCATGCACAAATCCTGTGAGATGGATATTATCATTTCACACCAGTTCATTGAATTGCCCAAGGTCATGGCGCGGTGAGTGAGAAGAACATTCAGACGTCAAATATAGGCTTTCTGGTTCCAAAAGTCCACGTTCTTCCAGCTTATATCAGTCGACCTTTTAACATTCCTGCAGTTCTTCCTGAAGCATTTCATGCTTGGATCCTAACATATATGTGTTGGGAAGTCTGATAAAGTTCCAGAAGATTTGCTTTTCCCTGGCAGGCCAGGAGGACACTGCCATGGCTGCCCCTGCCCCCCAGTATTTAGGCTGCATGTGAATGTTAGTGCACCAGGGCTTTGGAGTCCCTTTGTAGTGACTGTGAATATATCCCCAGAACAATTGGATAAATTGTCATTACTCCAGACCTCAGATTTTCAGTTACACAATGTAGGTGTCAAATCAGTTGTTCATTCGATCCTTTCCATTGGTTATGAGCTGACACTTGGGCTGATGACTCTGTCTTGCTCTATCGCCTATGGCCAGGTGGCAAACACAAGGCCCGAGGGCCGAATCCAGGCCGGCACCTTGTTTCTACCCGGTGGCAGCACTGAGCTCCTTGCCCCTAGTTAAAGAGTAGTTTACATTTAAACAGTCCTAAAATTACATTCGACCCTTTGAAGACAACCGCAAGGCTGATGTGGCCCCCGGTGAAAATGAGTTTGACACCCCTGACCTATGGCCTCATGGAGGGAGGTCAGTGGTGGGTCTCTCCCAGCCTCCTCATTCTCCTTTTTCTCAAACAGACTGTGTTGGGTAAACGTCCATGCTCTGGTTAGGGTGGGTCTGTGTGTATCTGAGAGCTGTAAACTTGGGCATTTGGGAAAGCGGGGGAGGATGGGGCAGGCCCATTATTTTGTCAAGTCAGATCAGAGCTAATGCCTCTGTCTCTCTGTTGCAGGGCCGAACATCTGCACCACACGAGGCGTGAGCTCCTGCCAGCAGTGTCTGGCCGTGAGTCCTATGTGTGCCTGGTGCTCGGACGAGGTAAGGAGCAGCACCTAACCTTACTTATTCCCCAGCCGTGCCTGCGTTTGTGAGGGTACAGGCCCATGGGATAGCTTCTCCCTCCTATATACACAAACCCCTTGTCCCTTCTGCACAAAACTAGGGTGAAGCATTCCCACTGATGGATGCTGAAGTGAGCTGTCTTGGGGATGTTGCTGGGAATGCCATCCGGGGCCCACCGAATGGCCCACGGCTCTGGCCAATTTGGTTGTCCCTCTTGGACTCACAGTAGCCATTACCACCCTTTAGCACACTTCGCTTGCTTCTTACTTACTGCTACCCCAGGGAAGCAGGGCCTCAGGCCTGCAAAGGAGAGGCAGGAGAGGGTTATACGTACATAGGTGAGGCTGGTTGATAGACATGCCAGAATTTTTAAAAAGGCAAATCAAGGAGGATCTTGCTCTTGTTTGGGAGGATGTTTCATCAGAGGGTCTTTTCTCTTTCCTTTTCCTCTTTGATGATAAGGCTGCCTTTTTCTCTTTCTCTTCCCTTTCTCTTTCCTTCCCTCTCCTAGGTGTCAATGAGGGCATCTGATGAGGATCAGAGGGTGACAGGAAAGGGTTAGCTGAGTCTAGGCAGAGGGTTTGTTGTGTCTGGGGCCCTAGGGAATGAGTGTGTCTGAGGGAATGGCTGTGTTTGTGGCTGGGACGGGAATGTGGAGCTGGCAAGGCCTGGTGGTGGTGGTGGTGGCGGGGCGGGTGGGGCGGGGGGTGAGTGTGGCTGGAGAGTTTCCAGTGATTACAGTCTGAGGCTGAGTCACTGGCCTGGCCCCGGCAGGTGGTTACCTGAGCTCCTGGCCTGGCTGCGTCTCAGCCAGCTGAGGCGCCCTCCCTGTCACGGCAGTGTGTTCCTGCCCGCTGCAGTTTTTCGACTGCTGTAACCCAGGCCCTCATTCTCTCTGTCTGTCTCTCTTCCCAATCTGCTGAGTTTCCTAAAAAGGCAACTTCCCTGGCAGGCTGGGGGTGGGTGGGGTGGGTGGGTGGGAGTGGGAGGCTGTGTTTTTGCCTGTAGAGAGGACTGCCAGAGGCAGAGGCCAGCTCAACACACTGCTTTGGCCTGTGTGCAATTCAGCACGGGAACTGCTTCCAGAGGCAGCTGCCCAACATCTGGGCCACATTGACTTCATTTAGCAAATGAAACCTTCCCTGGGGCTGGGAGTGGGGGTGTGGAGGGGGATGAGTGAGCCCTTCCCCTCCACCCCCGCGGGTTCTCCACCCCTCTGGGCTGGGCTGGCTGCTCAAGTGTGATATGGTCTCCCCCCTTCTCATTTGCCATATCCTCCTTCCCTTGGTCACCATCCTTATATTGTCAAGCTTCTCTTATAAGGAGGTGGGAATTCTGCAGCTAACTCCTGGAAGAAGGGAAGGCTGATAGGGAGGGTCTCTTGTGGGATGGGTGGCCTGAAGTGGCTGGAGCAGAGGCATGGCCAGGGGAGAAGCCCTAGTATCCCCCTCCCTCCTTTTTCTCCCAAAGTGAGAGAAAATGGAGACTACTGTGGCCCCAAGGAGTCTGAGGAAAAAGAAAACATATTCTTGGAGAGTCTGTTGTTTCTCTTGATCTACAAAGGGAACATTCATGTGACTGAGGCCTGACTAGGTGAAGCCTCTAGGTCTCATGACCAGATTTTGGACACGCAAATGCAGATTTTTTTATCGATGACCATGGTGAAGTTTGTCCCCTAGGGAAGACCAGGTAAGGGCAGGGAAGGTGCAGGGTAGGATCAAAACATAAAGTAGGACTAGCCAAGGACTGGGGGTGGAATCGGAGAGAGAATGGGATAGAAACAGGAAAGTGGGACAGGTCAAGGGTCTAGTGAATGGCTACAACTGTCTCTGAGCAAAAGGGAGAAGGGGAGGAGAGGGAAAGAGAAGAGAGGAGGAGCAGGGGAGGAAGGGTGCAGAGTATTTGCCTCTTGCGGGACAAAATGCGTCAGCCAGGGAGGCATGGGAGGTGGGAATCGTGAGCATGGTGGCTATTTTTCTCCCCTGGGAGCTTCCCCCACACAGGCTGAATTTAACTGCTAAAAGTGTCTTGGCTGTTGACTTAAAAAACCAAAAGTGAGCCATGTGGGCCATTTTGAATGTGATGTGTTGATTAATTGACCCTGGAGAGCCTTTGCTTCTGCCTTCCCTACCTTGGCTGCTGTCGACAGGATTGGCAGCCTCTGGAAAAACAACTGGTTGGGCTCAGCATTCCCTTGGTCCTAGAGGACAGCAGCTCTGGGTGTGTATAGCAAGCACTGGCCCCGTTATAGGAAAACATAGCCAATGTGAACGAGTGCAAAGTTCTGGGCCCATTGCATGGGGTGTGTTCTTGGGGAGGGTTGGATGCTGACACGGGTTGGGGCGGTGTGCCGTCCGTGAGCTGTGAATCTAGCAAAGAAGGCCACCTCACACAGAGATTCAACTTCTGGTCTTGGCCTCACTGGCACCATATTGGAATCTAAACCTTCCCAAACTTGTCCAGTGGTGAGAATTACCTCAGATATTTGTTAAATACAAAGGTTCCCAGGATGAACCATGTACCTATTGCATCAGAATGGATTGTTGTGATAGCAAGTTTGGCAAATACTGCTAATTGATAGGGCTGATCATCGGGGTCGTGGTAGATGGAGGCGGAGTTGAAGTTGCCAGATAAAATACAGGACACCCAGTTAAATTGTAATTAAACAACAAATAATTTTTAGTGTAAGACTATTCCACGTATTTGTTAAATTTGGCAACCCTAAGGTGGAGGGAAGTACTAGGAATTTTTATATCACCTTGAGGGCACATCAGAAGGTAGACCAGCTCACACTCTACTTGACTTCCACGGATGAAGAAGAAGGGATGTGGGCCAGCAAAGGAGACTCCCACAGGAATTACTTCTTATTTCCTTCTATGCTTCTGCGGGGGAAAGGCTTAGGCCACTATTTAATTCCTTCTTAGTTTCTAACATGACTTTGTGCTTACTTCTCTGCTGCTTTTCTTTTTCTTTTTCTTTCTACCTTTTTTGTTTTTAATCTGGAGGATAAAAGTTCATCTTGAGAGTATTGCTCTAACTTGTTATTATAAGAAAATACATAATATTAAAAGTGTTCCTCCCTCTGTAAACAATGGGGTGTGAATACACCCATGAACTAAAATGCTTTCCTTCCCATCTCCTCCTTTCTGTCTCTCCCACACTTCTTTCTTTGTACATTCAGGCGCTTTCTTGTTGTCACTGGGCATCGGTCTAGAGAACAGTGTTGATTTGTTTGGGTTGGGGGGTGTTTAAAGCTCTTTGGGGGGAAAAGTAAGTACCGGGACATACTATGCTTTGTTCTCCAAGAACAGAGGGTGGCATGAGGGTAGTAGGGGAGAAGAGTCGCCTTCTGCCCTGGCCGGTGGCTCAGCTGGTTGGAGCATCATCCCGTACACCGGAAGGTTTTGGGCTCTATCCCTGGTTGAGCTTCCTACAGGAAGCAACCAATTGATGTTTCTCTCTCTCCCCGGCTTCCTCTCTCTCTAAAAAATCAGTAAGTGTATCCTCAGGTGAGGATTTAAAAAAAAAAGAAAGAAAGAGAAAGAGAAGAATCACCTTCTATTTGCATTTATTTGTTTCTATCATATCAAAAGTATTTGCATATATTTGACTTATGTTGAGATTTTTATATTTTTAAAATATTTCACATTCACAGGCTTATTTTATCCCAAGCAAGCCTGTGAGATAGGTGGATAATGACAGTTATCACACTGTACTTTCCCAAGTTCCAAAACGGGATTAATGGAGAATGGGAGTGAGAGCGTGTGTCACTCTCCCAGGAGAGGGAGGCAGTCAGCTCACAGAGCATGTTGGCCGGAACCTCCCACCTCTCCGCTTCAGCCTTCCCCTGGGTCTTGGTTATTTTTGCCCTTTTTGTGTAACATCCGGTTTCACTGGGAATGGGGACTTTAATATTCCTCCCCCCTCCCTCCAGTTCCTCTCTGAGTAACCTGGAGACATTCTTCCTACCTACTCAACCCGCATTATTAAGAGAGGGAATGCTGCCCAAGTGTGCTGAGGTCACTGCGTTGGTATTCTTCAGGGACAGAAGGCTTTCAGGGAGAGCTTGGCTGAGGGGCAGGCCTGCTACGTTCCTGATCTCTGATGCCAGTGACCACAAAGGGAGGGATGGAGACAGCTTTTGTTTGTTAGTGTTTATATTTCTAAGGAAATTCATAAACAAACCATAAGGACTGTCAGCAAGGCTTAGCACTTCAAACTTTCTTCTAATAAGCACTCTCACATTAGAAAATGGATTCAAGAAACCCCCCTCCAAACTCCAAACCATCTCTGTCTTTGCTGATACAGCTTGAAGATGCAGGATGGCCTTGCCCTTCCCTTTCTCCTTCAGCGTCTGCCTTAGTCCTGGAAAGGCTCAGCTCCTCAGTGCATCTTGGTCTACACAATCATTGCCTTTTTTGGAAACGTTTCTCCCTGGGGCTTAGTGGGCCACTGGAGCCAGAGATAAGGTAGGGAGTTTTCTGAGCAAAAGAGAGACAGCTTCCTGAGGGAGAAGCTTCTGGAGGGATGGACAAGGCCAGCGACAGTTTGGGCACAAAAATGCAAAGTGCTCACGCTTCCTGCCCTGTGTCACTCTGTCCAGGGCCAGAGTTGGGGGCTGAGGGCGATCTTCATTTCTCTCGGAGGTTTGGAGGATCTGTGCTGTCCCTGTTGGAATCTTCTGAGTCAGGGAGGTTGAGTCTTACGCACTGTTTCCCATCACTGATGCTATTCTCCGCTGAATGCCTGGGAAGCTGAGAGAGAAAGAAGGAACCTACTGCCTTCCAAAAGTTCCCTCCACCTTTTGCTTGGGCCAGGGTGGTCCTCAGGCCATTTGTCTTAGTCCACTCAGGCTGACATAACAAAAATACCACAGACGGGGTAGCTTCACAAAAAAACATTTATTTCTTACAGTTCTGGTCCAAGATCAAGGTACTGTCTGCGTCACAGATGGCTATCTTCTTGCTCTGTCCTCTCATGGCAGAAGAGTCCAGGGCGCTGTCTGGGGCTTGTCTGTAAGGGCACGAATCCCATACAAGAGGGCTCCACCTCATGACCTAATCATCTCCTGAGACACACCTGCTAATACCATCACCTTGGGGTATAGGGTTTAACATAGGACTTCTGGGTGGACACAGACGTTCAGTGTGTAGCCCTCTGGCATTGCTCACCTTCCCATCCACGTTGGGAAGCGCTTCAGCCTGTCACAGGAGGACTTGGCAGGAGAGAGGGACCTTGAACATTGCAAGGGGTTTTGGGCTACAGAGTCCTGATTTTTAATTTTTTTTAAATTTATTGATTTTTGAGAGAGAGAGAGACATCACTTATTTATGCATTCATTGGTTGTTTCTTGTATGTGCCCTGACCTGGACTGAACCTGCAACCTTGGCATATTTGGATGACACTCTAACCAACCGAGCTACCCCGCCAGGGACAGAGTTCTGACTTTTGGAACACGGTTAGCCCCTTGCAGCCCAACCCCTCTCCCGGAAATATGACTACAGTCACCTAAGGGGCCTGAGCAGGCAGAACGTTACCTAGCCTTCCCATGCCTCCCACATCCCCATCTGGCATTCTGTTCCCTACCTGGGGCATTCTCAGATGTGACTCCTCCTGGGCCCCTCACTTCCACATTTCTGCTTCTCTGCCTTGATTCTCACTCTGTGCAGAACATAATGAAACGTAATCATTTTGTGAGGATAATTGCAGTCAGACAACCTAATCAGCATCTCACTTCTGCCCCTTCCTAGCTCTGTAGCTTTGGTCAAGTACCTTAACTTCTCCAAGCCTTAGGTTTCTTGCCTGTAAGATTGGGTTCCTCATTTGTGAAGCCTCTCAGCCTCAGGTTCCTCACTTATAAGATGGTAATCATTCCAGCATTACAGAACGGTAACCAGGAAGATTGCAGTAACCCAAACAATGTGCTTATCGCAGTGCCTGCCATGCCGTAAGTGCTCAATAACTGTTAACACTAGTTGTTCTGGGGTGTTGGTATGGCTTATTCAGCTGACTTCTGCAAGTGGTTGGGAGAGGGGGTGGGTGGAGGTGGGTGGCGGTGGTTTGAGGGCCGGAAGCCTAGATGTTGTGAAATAGGCCCAGGGTGGGGTTTTCCAGCTTTCCCGCCAGTCCCCCGAACCTGGCAAGGAGCCCTCATGGACTTGTGCCCATACAGTGCTGTCTAAATTCGCTGAATGTCAGAGCAGGAAGGGACTGAAAACACCATGTCATCTAATAGGTGAGGAAAGGGAGGCTAACAGGAGTGAAGTGACTTCTTTGAGGGCACACGTCTAGTTAGTGGCAGTGGCAGACCTGGGGTTGAACTGGGCTCCTGATTTCCCGTGTTCTTCCCCGTGCAGATGTCCCCCATTCATACTCAGGGTGAACACACACGGAGCTCCAGGGGGTTGTAGGAGACACGCCAGAGTTTGGAAGGGTGCTCAGTTGGCTCTTTGTCCAGCACGAGCGAGGAGGCTTAAAGTGATAGCATAGGCTCTGGCCCGCGGCCCGGCATCATGGGGTTTGCCCAAGCTTGTGAGGCTTATTCAAGATAATTTTATCCAGAAATTATTTATAGAGTATGTTGTAATAATAGCTAACATTCAATGAACACTTACCATGTGGCAGGCTATGTGTTGTGTTTTACATGCATTGTCTTACTCAGTCCTGCATAACATCCTTGGGAAGCTGTGGCTCTTATGATCTTTACATTATAGCTGAGGAAACGAAGTCTCTTGGAGACTTTAGGTGGCTCACACTAGTAACCGGCTTGTAAGAGGCTAGTAAGAGGCAATGCTGAGATGTAGTCTCAGCCAGTCTACTCTTGTGCACTTAGCCCCTACTCCCTGCTGCTGCCCCATACTTCTCCCCCATGCCTCTGTGGTAAGTCCTGGGGGGGGGGGGTGCTGGGAATAGAAAGGTAACAGTCCCCGCCCTCAGGGATCTTATGTCCTAGCCAGTGTCTTAACACACTGACTTCCGAACTGTTTTGACCCTGACCTCCAGAAAGAAATCCATTGGTATCATTATTTATCATATATTATACTCCAACCCCCAATATATAAATGTTTCACAAAACAATACTTACTTTTACTATTTATATATTCTATTCTATTCTATTCTATTCTATTCTATTCTATTCTATTCTATTCTATTCTATTCTATTCCATTCTATTCCATTCTATTCTATTCCATTCCATTCCATTCCATTCCATTCCATTCCATTCCACTTGATAAATAGATGGTTGAGACCCACTGCATTGCTTTTTGGGACCCAAAGTGGGTTGTACTTCAGAATTTGAAAAACAGCATGGACTTCTGGTCAAGATGGCAGTGTAGGCAGGCGTGGCTCACCTCTTTGCACAGCCACATCAAAATTATAACTAAATATAGAACGACCATCACTCAGAACTATCAGGAATCGAGACGAATGGAAGTCTGACAACTATGCAATTAAAGAAACCACATCCATCCAGACTGGTAGGAGGGGCACAGATGCAGAATGGACTTTTTCCTCACCCTCATGTGGTATATAAAAATTTGGGAGGGAAATCTTGGGAGTGAGGAGTCCCAGCCCCAAACCAGTCTCCTTAGCCCAGGGTTCCAGTGTCAAGAAGATAAGTCCCCACAACTTCTGGCTCCAAAAACCAGTAGGGATTGAGTCGGTGGAAGAAACTTCTGGAGCCCCAAGCAGTTCCTCTTAAAGAACCCCCACACATACACTCTCACCCACTCAGACTCACTCCCTCTGAGCTCCAGCACCAGAGTAGCAGCTTGAAAGGCACCAGTGGCATAAAGGGAGGAGCTGAAGTGTCTGGCATCAAGATGAGCAGAAGCCATTGTCCCTTTTCTAAACCCTGCCCCCACAGAGCTGGCAAGCTGGTGCCATAGCTGAGACTCCATCAACCTGGGTAACACTATTTGACCCACCTGAGAGATCCCCAGAGACTCTCCCCGACCCAAGCTCTTTTCCATATGAATAGCTGGCCTTAGCTCACACTTCACACTCTCCCAAGTCCTCTCAAACAAGCAACAGCTGGCCTCAGTGGGCCCCACACACTGCACTAGCAGCAGCCAGCCTAGATTCATAGCTTATCTTCCCCTGGGAATCTCCAAGCCCAGCACAAGTAACAGACATCTCAGATTATTTTATAGCTCAGGCAGGGTGGCCCCAGGCAAAACACAGGTAGGTGCTGACCTTGCCCTGCACCACCTGGAAACCGGAGGGCCAGCACACCCAACGAACAGCTACAGATCACTCTGGAGCACTGCCACCCTGCCCCTGCACAGCTGATCCTCCACAGAGGATGGAGGGTGGTGGTAAGTAGTCACAGCCAATCCTTGCAGCTGACTGGCCTAGGGAAATCCCTCCCATTGATCTGCCAACAGCAACCAAGACTCAACTACAAGAGGAGGGTGTACTCAGCCCACATGAAGGGTGCACCTTGAGTACCCAGCTGGGTGATAGGGGAGCCTGTGCCACTGGACCGTACAGGACACCGACTACATTAGACCACACTATCAAGGCACTGAGTCAAAGCAGCTCTACATGATACATAGAAACAAACACAGGGAGGCTGCCAAAATGAGGATACAAAGTAACATGGCCCAAATGAAAGAACAGATCAAAACTCCAGAAAAAGAGCTAAATGAAATGAAGATAAACAATCTATCAGATGCAGAGCTCAAAACACTGGTTATAAGGATGCTCAAGGAACTTAGAACCTCAACAGCATAAAAAAAGATCCAGTCAGAAACAAAGGATTCACAAGTTGAAATAAAGAACAATTTACAGGGAAACAACAATAGAGTGGATGAAAATGAGAATCAAATCAATGATGTGGAACATAAGGAAGCAAGAAACAACCAATCAGAACAACAAGAAAAAAAGAATCCAAAAAAGTAAGGATACTATAAGCAGCTTCTGGGACAACTTCAAGAGGCCCAACATTCATATTATGGGGGTGCCAGAAGGATAAGAGAAAGCAAGAAATTGGAAATCTATTTGAAAAAAATAGCGAAAGAAAACTTCCCTAATTTGGTGAAGGAGATAGATATACAAGTCCAGAAAGCCCAGAGTCCCAAACAAGATGGATGCAAAGAGGCTCACTCCAAGACACATCATAATTAAAATGCCAAAGGTTAAAGATAAGGAGAGAATCTTAAAAGCAACAAGAGAAAAGAAGTTAGTTACCTGAAAGGAATTCCCATAATACTTTCAACTGATTCTCAGAAGACACTTTGCCGTCTAGAAAGGATTAGCAAGAATTATTCAAAGTCACAAAAAGCAGGGACCTACAGCCAAGATTGCTGTACCCAGCAAAGCTATCATTTAGAATCAAAGGGCAGATAAAGAGCTTCCCAGACAAGAAAAAATTGAAGGAGTTCATCATCACCAAACCATTATTATATGAAATGTTTAAGGGACTTATTTAAGAAAAAGAAGATCAAAACCATGAATAATAAAATGGCAAAAAATACAAATCTATCAACAATTGAATATAAAAAACAAACTAAGCAAACAAGAAAAACAGAGACAGAATCATGGTTACAAAGAGCATTTTGATGGTTACCAGATGGGAGAGGGGTGTGGCAGAATGGGTGAAGAGGTGAGGGGATTAAGAAGTACAAATAGGTAGTTCCAGAATAGCCATGGGGATGTAAAATACAGTATAGGAAATGGAGTAGCCAAAGAATTTATACGCATGACCCATGGACATGAACAAAGGTGTGGGGATTGCTTGAAAGAATAGGGGGTGCTGGGTAGAGGGGGGCCAAGAGGAAAAAATCAGGGCAACTATAATAGCATAATCAATAATGTATAATTTAAAAAAGAAAAGCAGTAGTGTAACAGTCATTATATGCAGTGGCTCTCTTCCTAACTACCAATCCATGAATAGGTACTCACCCAATCTCTCCATTGCCTCAGTTCCCTCCTTCTGTATAATGGACCATCCAAGTTGGTTTAGCTCCTAAATGCTAGGTAAGCTCTAGGCCACTGGGAAGCAGCAGAGCCCAGAGGAGGCAGAGAACCACCATAGCTCCTACCACAGGGCTGCGCCTTGTGCTCCTGTGTTACAGACCCTGCCTCTGGGCTCGCCCCGCTGTGACCTGAAGGAGAACCTGCTGAAGGATAACTGTGCCCCCGAGGCCATCGAGTTCCCCATCAGTGAAGCCGTCATCCTGGAGGCCAGGCCTCTCAGCGACAAAGGCTCTGGAGACAGCTCCCAGATTACACAAGTCAGTCCCCAGAAGATTGGACTCCGGCTCCGGCCAGGTAGGGATGGGGCTCATCTCCGGGAGATGCCAGACAGATGGGCATGGGGCACGAGGTGGAGGTCTGATCGGAAAGCCTTGGGAAAGTGGCTCACAATAGAAACGGGCCAGAAGAGAAGGATGTGGAGAAAGGTGTGGGCAGGAGAACGGGAGAAGATAGAAGCTGTTGGGACTTAGAGTCAGAAGGTCTGAGTTTGAATGTTGACTCTCCCTTACATTAGCTATTTGACCCTGGGCAAGTTACTCAACCCTTCTAACACAGTAGATACTCAAAAAATGTTTGTTCCTTCTTTCCCCTAATGCCAGGGTTTTTAAGTTTGGTTTGATCAAGAAGTTAACTAACCCTAACCGTGTCCAATTCAAGGTATTAAGTCTTACAGAGAGAAGAGAAAAACTAACACCCTTCTGCCTTCCAGATGATTCGAAGAGTTTCTCCATCCAAGTCCGGCAGGTGGAGGATTACCCTGTCGACATCTACTACTTGATGGACCTGTCTTACTCCATGAAGGATGATCTGGGGAACATCCAGAACCTGGGTACCAAGCTGGCCTCCGAGATGCGCAAGCTCACCAGCAACCTGCGGATTGGCTTTGGGGCCTTCGTGGACAAGCCTGCATCGCCATACATGTACATCTCCCCGCCAGAGGCCCTCCAGAACCCCTGCTATGAGTAAGTCCTCCTCCAGAAGTCAAAGCTGAGCATGGGGGTAAAGACAGGCTTTTGGAAGCATCAATTGTGACTTTTCTAATTAAATCAAGAATTTACGGAAGCACCTTCTATGTAGAGGCATGTGGGTGCTATGGGATTCGTGGTGGGATATAGTTCCAGCCTTTTACAGTCTGAAATGTAGTACCTGCCACAACTTCTATGACTCAAGGTAACAGACTCTTGGAATCCAGACCTATCGATTTGTTGGTGGCTCAGGGACATTATTATTGGTGGAACTTTTGCTTTATTGTTGCCCTGTCACTTTAGAAAAGTATTAAATGAAAGATGATAGCAACAACAAGAGCCTCACTCTGACCTGAGTGCTTTACATGAGTTAACTCGTTTAAGTTAACCCACAACATCTCTTAGGAGCTATGTGCTCTCGTTTCCCGTTTTTAGAGGTTAAGTGTAGAGAAACTTGCCTAGGGTCCCATGACTTATAAGTAGAGGAGCTGGGATTTGAACCAAGGCAATCTCGTTTTGCAGCTCACTCTCTTATCCTCTAAGCTAGCCGGGGGTAAGGTCAATGTGGTAATCTGAGGGCTTTGGAGTCTGAACTGTCTGGGTAACTGTGAACTGGCTTGGGCATACCACTGCCCATATTTGTCCCCCTCTTGTTCCCTCCCAGTCCCCATGCAGCCTTTTCAGGCTGCCTGCTTAAATTATCTGCTTCCCTTCCCAGGATGAAGACCACTTGTTTGCCCATGTTTGGCTACAAACATGTGCTGACGCTAACTGACCAGGTGACCCGCTTCAATGAGGAGGTGAAGAAGCAGAGTGTGTCACGCAATCGAGATGGCCCAGAGGGTGGCTTTGATGCCATCATGCAGGCTACAGTCTGTGACGTGAGTTTGGAGGGCGTGGAATGCCAGGAGTAGTGAGTGCAGATCAAATAGGGAAGGGAGTGGCTCAACTGTGAGAACTTTTGTCTGAAATAAGAGATGGGAACTAAGCAGAGCTTCACGCTCTATAGGCAATAAATTGCTTCTAATAAGCATCCTTTGCTTGTATCCACTCCCTGGCCAGAGCTGACAGTCTTTTAAACCTCATAGCACCAGACGTTCTCTACGGAGAGCATTTTCTCTGGAAATGAATCAGAGTCAAGCTGGGTTGACTTAACCACAGCAAAGCAGGAAGATGTTCAAAAAGGGTTTTTTCTAGCCCAGCTCAGCTTTGCAGATGCAGGTGGGGGTCTAGATGGGCCGTATGATTATCACTGGAAAAGTTTCACTTGGGACTGAATCAGGTGACTCTCAGCTGCTTGAACTAATCAGCTATGAGACTGTTTTCTTTTTTAAAATGATTTTATTAATTTATTTTTAGAGAGAAGGCAAGGGAGGGAGAAAGAGAGGGAGAGAAACATCGATGTGAGAGAGAGACATCGATCAGCTGCCTCTCACATGCCCCCCGATGAGGACCTGGCCTGCAACCCAGGCGTGTGCCTTCACTGGGAATTGAACCAGTGTACTCTCGATTCTCAGGCTGGCACTTAGTCCCTTCAGCCACACCTGCCAGGGCAGAGACTGCTTTCTAAGAACAGAAACCCCTGAGTTAGGAAGTTTCAGCTTGTGTTTCAGGGACTGGGACTGAGGCCCTTCACCAAGATGACCTGTTCAGACTTTTGGGTAGGGACGTCCATGGGTCTTTGTTTTCTGCCAGTGACACAGCTAACATTACTTTCTCTCTTTTGCCTTTTTTTTTTTAAACAGGAGAAGATTGGCTGGAGGAATGATGCGTCCCACTTGCTGGTGTTTACCACCGACGCCAAGACCCATATAGCACTGGATGGAAGGCTGGCAGGCATCGTCCAGCCCAACGATGGGCAGTGTCATGTTGGCAGTGACAACCATTACTCTGCCTCCACAACCATGGTGAGATTCTTGGCACGACCTCTGGTCCCTATTCACTACAGCCAGCTAGACCCTGTCTAGTCAGAGTCTTTGTGCGAATTAGAAAGTGGCAGCCCTTCTTCCTGGCAGGGTTCAGGCCTTGTTTCAGCCTGCCCTTACCCCCAGCTAGACATCCTCATTTGGGGTACAACCTGTACAATCCCTAGAAACGGTCTTGGCTGTGATCAGTGTTACCACTATCTCCACCACCTCTAGCACCAGCAGGAGCGTCACAGCACCCAGAATGGACCTGAAGGATGCCTGCAGGTCCAGCTGGAAAGCAGGCCTCATCTCCTGTGCAGGGATGAGCCCCTTCTGGGAATACCATGCTCACTTGTGGTTATTGGAAGGAGGTGGAGGAAGAAGAGGCAAAAATCATCAAAAGCATGGAGAGCTGGTCCTGTGAGGAAAGGTTTAAGGGCTTGGAATCATTTAGCTTGAAAGCAAGAAGGCTGAAGGATGAGTTAGCTACATTCTATAACTTGTTTTCTATGGCCATAGAAGGTTAAGTAAGAGGAAAGGAGTTTAAATTGAAACAGGAGAAATTGATGTGTGCCCTAAAGAACATGTACAAAATGCTGATGCAGAGACCCTCAGAATGCTGATACTCTGGGTATCTTGGGGGAGGTGCCAACTCTTTAACCTCTTAAAGACAATAGAACAACTGCCTGGTCTAGGTGGCTTCAAGGTGCACCTGTACAAAGGCAGCAGCCTGAGCTGGATGACCTCATGACTTCTCTGCAAGGGCTGGGGACCCAGGGATTCCTAACCTGTGAAAGGCTCCTTACCAGGGGCTGAGGGAGATAAAGAGACTATATGGAGGTCCTACCCTTAAGGAGTTTTGGTTTAGTTGAGATGTGTTACCAGTAACACCAGATGCATGATTAGTGTTAAATAAGCAGCACAGTCAAGAAAGTCTTCATGTATTCAAAGGAGGTAAGCTCATCATGAGCTGGGGTGGTCAACGAAGGCCTCCTGGAGAAGGTAGGATCGGAGCGGGGTCCCTAGGCAGGAGCAGGATTACCAAAAAGAAGGCCGCTCCAGGGGGGAGAGAGAGAATGGGCTGGGTCAGCGGTGAGTGGAAGAGGGAGAGAGCTGAGCGATGACTGGAAAGGAAGGTTGGGAGGACCACTTGGTGGAGGATTGCCATGTGCCAAGTCAAAGCAAAACAGAAGGAAGCTTCAGAACAACAAGGCCTACAGTACGCGGCCCATGGAAGCTGCTCTGTGGTATGAATGCCTTGAACTTGAGTAGGAAGAAAGAGGTGCTTCGTTTTGACACCACCAGCCTGTACCTATGCCTCTTATCCCCGGAGCTCACAGCTGGGTTTGTGCTGCTGGTTACTCCCTTTGGCTGTCTGGGCCATGGCTCAAGTCAGCCAAGTTCTGAGGCTTACAGTCCAGGGATGGATGTGAATGGACTTCTTAACAAACCTCCACATCCTCCCTTTTCATAGGATTATCCCTCTCTGGGGCTGATGACCGAGAAGCTATCCCAGAAGAACATCAATTTGATCTTTGCAGTGACTGAAGGGGTAGTTAATCTCTACCAGGTAACTACTCCATCTGGGCTTTCTGGTCTGGAAGTGGGAGGGGGGCATGTGATGGGTGGATCTCTCTCAGGGACCAGCAATGACCATGGTTCCCAACCAGGAAAGGCCCTCCTACCACCTGTTCCCAGGAGCTAATGATCCCTCCCCTGCCTAGCAGGGTGGGTGTGTGGATGTTTGCAGTGGGGAAGGGGAACAGTTCTCTGGGGTGAGAGATGTTGTCTAATTTTGCTCAATGCTGGAAAACTGCTAGATTTATTCCTGGCAGTGACAAGACAAATATTCTGTTCTCCCCTCAATCTTCATTTCAAGACCCTTCATCTGATTAGGGCAGGGCTTTTGGAGACCACCGCCTTCGATCAGCCAGCCCTGGACATCTTTGTCTTCCTTTCTAGAACTACAGTGAGCTCATCCCAGGCACCACAGTGGGGGTTCTGTCTGCTGACTCCAGCAACGTCCTCCAGCTCATTGTTGATGCTTATGGGGTGAGTGTCTCGCCCTGGGACGGGGCCTGCTGAGAGTTTAGCCTCATTTGGCGTTTACCCTGGAGGGCTCCAATTTGGGAGTCCTGGCTGCTAGTTTACCCTGCAATCTTCACTGCCTTCCTCTTGCTCTTCCAGAGGCTGGGTGATGGCCAGCACGGGGAGGAATGCAGCCTTCTGAGAAAGCAGTGGCTCAGAACAGAATGCCAGGGAGCTTAGGAACAATGAATGGGTGAAGAGCTTAGAGGAGGTGGAAGGGAGAGGGTGGGGGTGGAGATGAGAGTCCTGAGATTGGAGGGGGAGGGAAGGTGAGGGGCAGCTGGGCTCCAGTAAGAGAGAGAAGAGGAAACTGAGTCACCGGGAAGATGAGGTTGACTAAAAATTAAGTAGAAATTGCTACTCCCCGAGGGGACCAGTATTAGCACTTCCCTTTTGCACACGCATGAGGCCTGCAGGAGGGTGTACTGGTTTTGATTTTATCCAGACTCACCTAGACACAAGTGGGGAGAGAGTGGGGGAGCTGGGCCTGGGCCAGAAATGTAGCAGGTGGCAGCAGCCTAGAGGGGCTCTGGCAGCTTCCAGGGAAACCTCAACATCTGGTACTGTCAGGTCAGTCCAGGGCCACCTGGTAGATTCCGCTGGGGATGGAAGTGGCACCTACCCATTTCCTCCGTCCATTTCCTTACCTTCTCTTGCCCTTCTCTGCTCAGAAAATTCGCTCTAAAGTAGAGCTGGAGGTTCGTGACCTTCCCGAGGAGTTGTCTCTGTCCTTCAACGCCACTTGTCTCAACAACGAGGTCATCCCAGGCCTCAAGTCTTGTGTGGGACTCAAGATTGGAGACACGGTGAGGTGGGCTGGGCAGGGGCTGAGGCCAAAGCTCTGACCCTGGCCTGTGCCCTGGAGTGTCTGTGGGCTCCCGACCCCTCCTCACTCTACCTTCTTCCTGAAGGTCATTACAGCTTAGGTGAAATGGAGCTGCTAACCTTCTCTGAGGCTTCTGTTGTCTAAACTGTGTCTGTCTGTTAAGTGAACTTCATTATCAGGACTTCTTTGAAGCTTAAGTTACCTCTGTTTATCTATACACAGTTGATTGCAAATGAAAATGTTTCTTACCTTCAGCCCCTAATCAGTCTCCAGCCTTTGCTCAGGAAAAAGCCTTTCTTTCCTCCACAATGTAAAATGGCAGTGTCTTCTACAAACCTTCGTTGAGTGCTGGCTGATGCCAGGCGTTGTTCTCATTGCCAAAGATTCAAAAGCAAATGGAACAGGCAAAAATACCCACCCGATGGGATTTCAGAATGCAAATGTTCATTCTGCCCCTTCAGTCCCTCTGTGGCTTTCCTTCCTTAGTGGTTGGTTCTCATCTGTTCTAGCCCAAGGGGGGAGGGGCTGGTGAAGGGGATGGGGGAGAGAGAGGGGGATGTGTATCACCATATTTATGTTATCTACATTATCTATCTATCTATCTATCTATCTATCTATCTATCTATCTATCTCTACATCCATCCATCCATCTGTCTGTCTGCTCTAGGCATATGTGCCCATGCCCCATGTAAGAAATATTGGCCTGAAACGTGTTTGATTGCACAAGTGATGAAATGGTACGTGTGAACTGAACAGTAGACCCCGAGCCCGTGGATGGCCACTGTGTGGCATTGCATGGTTCAAGAGGGCTTCGTCTCTCTTGCTGATGGGATGTAATCAGTCCAGATAGCTTAGTTGGCCAGAGCAGGGCATTCACAAGATCGCAGTTCTGTTCTGCGTGAGCTGGTTTATTTCACGTGCAGAATAAAAAAACACCTTCTGCATCACAATTGTAGGCATGCGTCTCTGCACCCCGTCTGGTATGTCACAACTGCACCATTACTCAGGGCTTTTGTTTTTGCTTTGCAGACCTTGGTAGTTGGAAGGCTGAGGAATGCCAGACACCCAGTTTGGGTGGTCCTTGGCAGGGCAGAGAACAGGTGGTTTCCAGGGCTGGAGTGTTAGCAGGGTCCACCTGTACCTGAGTGTGTTCTGATTTTCCATCCAGGTGAGCTTCAGCATCGAGGCCAAGGTGCGTGGCTGTCCCCAGGAGAAGGAAAAGTCCTTCACCATCAAGCCCGTGGGCTTTAAGGACAACCTCATCGTCCAGGTCACCTTCAACTGTGACTGTGCCTGCCAGGCCCGTGCGAAGCCTTACAGCCAGCGCTGCAACAATGGCAATGGGACCTTTGAGTGCGGGGTGTGCCGCTGTGGGCCCGGCTGGTTGGGGTCCCAGTGTGAGTGCTCCGAGGAGGACTACCGGCCCTCCCAGCAGGACGAGTGCAGCCCCCAGGAGGGGCAGCCGGTCTGCAGCCAGCGGGGCGAGTGTCTCTGTGGCCAGTGCATCTGCCATAGCAGTGACTTTGGCAAGATCACGGGCAAGTACTGCGAGTGTGACGACTTTTCCTGTGTCCGCTACAAGGGGGAGATGTGCTCAGGTGAGTAGGACCGCACACCTCTCCTGTGCTGGCACCCACACACACGCACACGTCTGGGGCCCATGGGCAGAGCTGGGTAGGTGGTGTGCCATGCCAGTGGGAGAAAGCAGAAATGAGGTTGTCATTAATTCCTCTCTGCTCCCTATGTCCTTGCTCATGGGGGACAGGGAAGCATGAGAAGGAACTGGGAAACTTGAAGGTGAAGAGAGTTTTTTTCTTTTCTTTCATCTGCCCTTCCCCTAATATTTTAAGTCACTGGTTCCTAATCTTTTTAAGGATATGGGGAAAAAATGAAAAGAAAATCGCCGATGATAATTAACTTTTTAGTTTTTATAGAGTTGGAAAATACGTGATGTCAGAATGTATAGTAAAGCAAGGAATAATTGTCTTGCATGGATTTATCTTTTCATCACAAAAAGACTTGGAAAAGAGTAATATATATGCAAGACCCTGGAGCGTATTTGATGAGCCAGGACACTTGGAACAGTGACTGGAAAATAGTAAAGTCTTACTAAATTGTCACTACTGGGTTATCCTTCTCGGCACTGCCATTACTTTCTGGGTTCTAGATCTGGGCTGACGAAATGATAGCCACTAGCCACAGGCGGCTGTTTAAATTTAAGTTAATTGATTTTAATTAATTAAAGTACATTTAAATTTAATTAAAATTAAAATTTAAAATTCAGTTCCTCCGTTGCTCAGGAGCCACACTGACTAGTGGCTGTCCTCCGAGCCACGCGACAAGCATTGAACAGCATGGCCAGCGAGTGTCCGGCCTGCTGACTGGGGGTTATGGTTTTGAGTCCTTCTGCCTGCAGGACGCCGACTTGTCGTCCTTCCCATTACAAAAATTCAGTAATATCTCCAGGCTCACTGATAATCTCTCACTGGTTTCTCCTTGCCCCAAAGACCGGTCCCAGGGTATGTTTCCCACCAGAAGAAGCCGAACTGACATTAACGTAATCTTTATCTGCACCCGCAACACTGTAGGAGGCAAACAGGCAGCCTGAGCTGTTCCTGGGGAGCCGGGACAGGTTTTTGCTGGGCATTTATCACTGTGGCTCAATCCCCCTTGTGACAGACAGATTGGAGACATTGGCAAGTTGGTTGAGACTGGCTTATGGGTGTATCGTGTGGCCAACCAAGCAGAGATTGTAATTGGCTTCTTTGGTGGTCAAATCCGTGACCTGAGTTGGCTTTATTTGCACTGGGGTTCTAACCAGCTAAGCTAATCCACCAGATGTTCACGTTACCATCGGCCTTTAAAGAGGCTTGATTAAAAAGGCGACTCTGTGTCATTCTAAAGCATGTCCAAGTAGTATAAAAATGGCTCCTTTTTATTACTGAAACATTGTTTCCCTCAGTCCTGCCAACAAAATGCAAGAGAGGCATCAGGGAAAAAGGATAGAGGGATTGGGGACTGAGAGATGATGTACACACACGCACACTCAAACAGCAGTTTCAGGTAGGGGATGAGGCAGAAGTTTAAGTTCATTTTAATATTTAATGGTATTTAGATCATATTCAAAGTACAAAAGGGAATGGGTAAGTCTGACGTGGGCAACCCATTGTGGGGGAAGGTTGGGAATGAAGGGACTGAAGGATTTCCTGAGGAGAGGCCCACTGTGGGTTCCAGGGACAGAGCAGGGCCCGCTTGGCCCCATGGCCTGCGTGTTCCTGGTCTGCTGTAAGGTAGTGTGGGAGGGATCCCAGCCAGAGAGTTTCCTTTGGCTGCCGGCCCCACTGAGGCCACGACACAGAGCTGCTGGGGTCAGGCCCGGTTCCTGCCTCCCACCAGTTCGAGAACAACCTGTCCTCTGTGTGCTGCAGCCTGCTTCACGAGGGAACCACGGGCAGCTGCTGCAGCCTCTTGGAGGCTTCCCTCCCCCACTTCCTGCCAGTGCTGGGTGCCTGCTGCTCAGGCACATGCCCCAGGGACACACAATCACTGAGCACCTGTCCTATGCCAGGCACTTGGTCCATATGGGTGAGCAGGGGTCATGCATGGTGGCTGACCTCTCAGGGCTCATAGCCCAGCTCGCCAGTGTCCTTGCCCAGAGCTGCTGGCCTGTGGTCTGTGGTTTTCTGCAAGCAGGGCCTCATGAGGCAGGAGGGCTATTTTTCTGTTTCTGGACCAGCCCTCTCCTCTCCTTCCCGATGGAGGCACGCACGGTCTTTGTGGTTGCGTGTGATCGGTACCCCTGCTTCAAACGTAGGGAGTGCGTCCGAGTCCTCAAGAGACTCTTCCACCTGCCACATCCATGAGCGTAGATTGATCGGGCGCCCGGTGAGCCAGGTTCTTGCTGTGTGCTATGGTGTTGTGGTCTAGAGAGGCATGAAAAAGAGTTTTGCCCTTCATTAACTCACCTGAGGGTAACTCACAGCACAAGGCACAACCTGCCAGATCCCAGGAGAGAGGTGTCCTTGGGGAGTGTTATAGGAGTCCACCAGAGAGAGACTCACTGCAGACAGGTGAGGCCTGGGTGGCTTTGTGGAGGAGGTGGGATGTCAAAGGAAAGGCTCTCTCCTGAAGGAGAGGAGCAGAGTGATAGTGGAGTGATGCCTTAGCTCAGAAGGTCAAGTTATGTAGAAAGAGCAGTTGCGTTTTCTCTGACCTGCATTGTGGGCCCCTCCTGTCCTCTCCCCCTTCTCCACCTCTTCGTTGTCACCTTCTTCCCTCCTTTCCTTCCCTTTCTTACACTTCCTCTTCATTTACACCCCCTCCTCTGACTTTCCCATGAACCCAGTCTCAGCCACCCTGTTACTGGAGGGGTGCCAGGCCCCTGACATTACTACACTGGGGCTTCCTTTCAGGGGTTGACCCTGCCAGGGCTTGGGGTCAGCCCACTGGCTCTGGCCTGCCATTTCCACTCCCATCCTCACTCCCTGGCTGGGCTGGCAGGCCGCCTTCTCAAAGATGACTTTGTTTAGCTTCACAAAGGAAACACTATGGGGCAAGGGTTTCTGAGGAGGTTGAGCCCTCTGAGTGCTGCCAGGCCTCCGTGGTGTCCGCCTCTCCCTGTCTGAGAGCCGTGGCTGAAAGCTGGGTGCAGCAGACTCTGTGGGGCCCCACTCTGCTGGCTGGCACATCCCTTCCCCAGCTGCTGTGGGGGCTGCTCGTGATACCTCACAGCTGCCCTTTCTCTGGAGGACTACATTCACTCACAGGAGCTGTCTTGCCCTAGACCTTGACCAATGACTGTGGGTAAGGGGTTACCCAAGGCCAGGTCCTTCACCTTGAAGTTGGGGCTAGTGCCCTAGCAGTGTGGCTCAGCTGGTTGGAGTGTCCTCCCTTAAACTGGAAGGCTGGGTTCGATCCGTAGTCAGGGCACGTGCCTGGGTCGCAGGTCCAGTCCCTGGTTGGACAGTATGAGAGGCAACTGATCCATGTTTCTCTCTCTCCCTCCTTTCCACTCTCTCTAAAATCAATAAGCACGTCCTCAGGCGACCTCAGGTGAGGATTTAAAAAAAAAAAGAAAAGAAGGAGGGGCCAGATCTGTGGTGCCACTGGGGCTCCAGAGACCGGAGCCCTGGATCTGGCTGAAGGGAGTCTCCAGCTGAGACTACATTCCTGCCAGCCTCTGACTCCTGCCCTGTCTGCCTCCCTCCTTCCCTCCCTCCCACTAAGTCACTTAAACAAGAGTCCTTACCACACGCTGTGCTTCTAGGGAACCCAACCTCAAAATGCAGTCTTTCTTCTTTCTCCACCCTCTGCCAGCCCAGTGTTTCTACTCTGCATGTATATTGGGCAGCCATAGCAAATGAGGTCTTGTTTCCTACCCTTCCCAGGAAACAGACATGTCTTTCCAAGGTGATGCAGGTGTGTCTGAGTCTTGACTGCCAGTGTGGTTACTAGAGGATGGTGCCGGAGTCATTGGCAGAGGGACCTATAGTGTCCAAGAGACATTAGTCAGACCCACTGGGGAGCGGGAGACGCCAGCTGGTGGCTGAGCCTGGCCCCAAACACCCTCTCCTCCAGCATCGTGCAGCCCATGTGCACACAGTGGTGGAGGTGGTACTTCTGCCTCGCTCCCTGCCTTTCCTCTGATTAACAGTCAGATTTTTGTTATTCATCCACCTCTTCCTGATTCAGACTCGTGGGGAGTGAGTCAGTTTCGTGCAAGGTTTAGGAGCCAAGTTTTAAAGCCTCGTTAAGTGAATATTAGGGGAAATAGCACTGAGAGTTACTGCCTGCATTTAAGTAGTATAAGCCCCACCCCTGTCTCTCTCCGGCTCCTACATGCATGCAGTAAAGGGAATAGGTCTTTTCTACTGGGGCCGATGACTCTTTGCAGTAAAAAATAATACAACACAGGGCACATGTTGGCGAATGTGTGTGTGTGAGTGTTTCTAGGAATTTAACTAGGATGCAGCTTCCATGAGAGAAGGGATCCTGCCTGCGTTGTTCACGGCTGAACCTCCAGTGCCCAGCATATGGTGTGAGCTCAATAAATATTTGTTGACTGAATGGATAAATTAATGTTAATTGCAAGCTTATTCTATATCAGATGTTGTGCTAATCATTATTGGTGCAAAAATTAATATTTTGTACTAGCTGGGTACTGGAAATACCAGGGGAAACTTTGTAAAGTCTATAATTGTCTAATTACTATGCTGTACAATTGAAACTAATACAAAATAATATTTAATGTAAATTGTACTTGAAAAAATTCAAAATTAACATCATATGTGCTGTCCCATCAAGGAGCTCACAATCTAGAAAGAGAAACAGGTAGGCAAGCAAAGGGGTTGGACATAAGGGTTGAAATGCAGGGATATGTAAGTGCAGGCAGAACAGAGGACCGACCATTGATCTGGCCCAGGGAGATCAGAAAAAAGGCGCAGAGAGCAAGAAACATCTGAGTTGAGCCTTAAAGGGTGAGTGGAGTTTGGTAGAGGTCACAGGAAGAAAAGGCCTCTGGGCAGGGGACAGCATGAACAGAAGCATGAGGATATAAGGCTGGCGTGAGGACGGTGAGCAGTGCAGTGTGGTGGCTCGTGTGTGCCAATGTGTGGCACATAATGAGAGGCCGCTGGAGAGCAGCTTGAGTCACCATTGTGGAGTTCGGGACGCTCACCAGCCGCTCTACCCCCGTGGGCTGTGTGTTTTCAGGCCATGGCCAGTGCAGCTGTGGGGACTGCCTGTGTGACTCCGACTGGACCGGCTACTACTGTAACTGCACCACGCGCACCGACACCTGCATGTCCAGTAACGGGCTGCTGTGCAGCGGCCGGGGCAAGTGCGAATGCGGCAGCTGCGTCTGCATCCAGCCGGGCTCCTACGGGAACACCTGTGAGAAGTGTCCCACCTGCCCTGATGCCTGCACCTTTAAGAAGTGAGTGGGCAGAGAAGTGAGTTCGAGAGAGTTGGGTATCAGACTGGGGAGGTGTGGTGGAGAGGGTCCTCTAGACTAGAACCCCCAACTCTCCAGGTTTCATACAGGTATCAAAGCTTTAGGGGGAGGAGTCTGTGCAGCCACATGGCCAGCTTTCCTCTTTCCCTGAAAACTGGTCAAAGCTGGAGGTGACGCCAACAGTGAAGGAGTCAAGCCAGTACCAGCCAGACTCCAGTTGGAGAAGCCCCTCTTCTAGGGTGGCTTCCTGGATCCCTAATGAGTTAGAAGAGAGGCTAAACCAGATACCTTCTGGGGAACATTCCAGTGCCGATGTTCTGACTCTGTGGGAGAGGTGGGGCTGGAGTTATGAAAGTCACCATGTGAAACAGACGTTCACCAGTACAAATGACGCTCATGTGGGGGTCAGAGGAAGCTTCTAGCTGCCCAAATCCCTGAGGATATGCTTATTGATTTTAGAGAGAGGGGAAGGGAAAGAGAAAGAGAGGGAGAGAAATATCAATTGGTTTCCTTTTTCACGTGGCCCAACTGGGGACTGAACTTGCAACCTAGGCATATGGCCCTTGCCAGGAATCGAACCCGCAACCTTTCAGTTTACGGGAGGACACCCAATCAACTGAGGCACACTGGCCAGAGCTCTCCTCCCACTTCAAGAGGATGAGAGTAATAGCATCTGTACAGGGCCTTCTGCTTAGAAGACACCCTCCCTCCAAGTTGGTTTCATGCTCTGCTGCCACTGTCTTGAAATTATTAGTAAGTTTTGAACAAGGGACCTGATGTTTTCATTTTGCACTGGGTCCCTAGTTATGTGCCTGGTTCTGACTTTAAGGCTCCCAGAAGTGGCAAAGGGTTCACCCTCCTGTCACAGGCCTGGGTGGAGGAATTTCATGATGGTACCTGGAGGCGTCTGCCTGGCGGGCCCTAAACTCCAGACCTGACTCTCTGGGCCCCAGGGATGTGTGGCAGATGCTTCTGTTTGTGCATTTGTTTTCTGAGGTGGAGGCGCTTCCCGGGTGTTTGGGGGTCAGAGTCAGACTGGAGCGCTCTCGAGGTTGCCCTTCCCTTGCCTTAACCCCTATGTGCTCTGTCCTTAGGGAGTGTGTGGAGTGTAAGAAGTTTGAGCGGGGAATCCTGTTCGAGGAAAACACCTGCAACCGTTACTGTCGAGATGAGATCGAGTCCGTGAAGGAGCTTAGTAAGTTCAGTGTGTCTTCGTGTTGCACACACCTGGGTGCTAAGTTTTTCTGATTTAATGCAAGAAACTGTCCAACTCTCATCTGTAAAATTGTGACCTCAGAGGCTTGTGGTGCAGTTCTGATGCTCAGTAGGCACTTAGTAAAACCTGACATCTCTGAGGGTCTCCCTGCACTTCTACTGATTTGTTCAGCACACCCTCCCCTTTCTGCTTCCCGAAGCCCACAGACTCAGCACGACCCTGCCAATGACTTCCAAAGTGTGTACAAATCCTAACTAAATGCTCCTCAAGGAAGGGAAGAGAATGCACCCCATTGTACAGATGAAGAAACTGAGGCACAGAGTAAGAAAGTACTTGCCCATGACAGTCTTAGCTTAGTAGGTTAGTAAGCATTTACCAAGAACACCCAGGCACTTGGCTTTGCTGGTCTGGAGCAGAGCCTTCACCCTGATGGAACTGTCGCCAAAGTCATTATCCTGAAGCTTTTTTGGCTGTTGGTAGCATCTCATGGAATAAGACAGAGAGAAATACAGTGGAAAGCAAAACACTTGCCTGCAATTATTCTGGGTTGTTCTTCAACTTGACGTGCAGGAGATGATCCCTGCTGCTGTCAGCACACCTGATGTGGTTATCTGGGCCAGGCAGGCACTGGGCGGCGCCAGGGAGACCACCATCTCCCACGAAGGCAGGGAACACGTTTTCAATGAGAGCTACAGAAAGACCCCGCCAGTCAGTCAGCTTCTGGTGGGCATGTTATGGAAAAGAGTCAGCTCCCTGGATCCTTTGGCCAATATGAGGAGTGGGGCTGGGGTGAGGGCAGAGATTTGGGGTCTGAGTCTGAAGAAACAATTTTTCCTCTGGAGGAGACCGTGCTTGTTCTGATCAGTTCAGGCTGCTCAGAGGTGAGATGTTTTTATTATCCAGACCAGGTGGGTATTCCAGGTTAGTGGATAAGTATTGCCACACCCCACCCTGCTATAATAATCATAAAAATACATGCTTTTTTGTATGAATTTTATTACTTGTAGAAGTTTTAAAAGTATCTTTTCATGCACATTGTCTTATCCTTCTCCCAACAACCGACTGAAGTAGAACTATAGTACCACTGTCATCTTCATTTTGAGGGTGAGAAAATTGAATTTCAGGGAAGTTAAGTAACTTGCCCAAGCAAATTAGTGATGAGGTAAGATTAGAATTCAATCTTGAAATTCTTACTCTTCCCTTGGTACTGGAATAGCACTGTTTTACTAAATTAAAGGCTTAATGAGTTCAAGTTTATAGGTTGTGCTTGAGACTCATGCTAATCCTGCTCTGTCGCGTGCTGTGTGACCTCGGCATGTTTGCTCAGTCTCATCATGTGTCAGCTTTACCTGCTAGCTTCATCAGTGTAGGGTATGGTTTCACCATCAGTCACAAGCTTCAGGATGAGGAGGGTGAAGCCTGCAGAACACGATGGGAGAGAGGATGGCTCTGTAGAGCAGCTCTGGGACAGAGGCAGAAATGGAGGGACACGAAGGGCTGAGTGTGGAAACTACTGAAAATCCCTGAGCAAGCAGAGGAAGGAAAGAGAGGGAAGGAAGCACCCACTGTACTTAAGCACCCACTGAGAATTAAGTGCATACTGTACGTCACTTAATTCTCAACCAGCCCTGTGAGGTGAGGTCATCATTTTCCCTCCATAGGCGAAGAAAGAGGGACTCATGGGGTCAAGTGACGTCCCAGGATCACACAGCTGGTAGGTGGTAGAGTCCGACCTTGAATCAGGTTGTGCAGTACTGTTACGTCCTGTTTCTTCTGGAGGAAGGAATAAGAACCAGAATGGGCCTGTGAGGGACAAAGTACACCAGTCAGGGTCATTTGGAAGCAATTGCCAGCCACGATAGCCATCTCAGATCTAGACAGCTTGCCTACTGTCAGGTGTAAGGGTTCCTATGTAAGCATCAAGTTGCATACTTTCACTGAAATTCAATAACTGGGGTTTGGGAGTGACCCATTTTCCAAGAATTGACCTGTTTTTTTCCAGGAATTGACCCATTTTTTCATTCTCCCATCTTCCCCTCTCCCAGAGGACACGGGCAAGGATGCAGTGAATTGTACCTACAAGAACGAGGATGACTGTGTCATCAGATTCCAGTACTTCGAAGACTCCAGTGGAAAGTCTATCCTGTATGTGGTAGAAGAGCCAGGTGAGTGGACCCCGAGGGCCCCTGGCCCTGCCCCCAGGGAGAGGGAGAACCACGTTAGGTGGTTGTTTCACCTATCACGCCTCTTAAATGGAACAGCCAGGTTAAGCCTGACCTTATGAGTGATAAGTTAGGGCCTGTCATCTGGGTGTGGGGGAGTATATAAATGCAAATATTAGCAAGAAAGTGATTTGCTAATTGAGGACATAGAAAAATAAGATGGGTAAGGAGAGGAAGATGGTAAATATGGACCCCATAAAGGGACAAAATAGATCATAGTAGTTTTTCAGATGATAATGATAAGAAGTAAAGAATTTAAATTCTAGGACTTTTCAGCACATGGCATCTGCTCTCCTATAAGTTCTCTGGTTGCCAAGAGCGACCTGCTTGCCACTGCAGAGGAAAGCCTCATGGTTGGAGGTGTTGAGCCTGCTGGGTTTACCACAAAACATGGTAAAGGGCTTGAGTCACCACGCCAGGCCTGCCCTAGGCACTGAGAATCCAGTGCTTGCCCTCAAGGCCCTCTGAATGCAGGAGGAGCTCACAGCATCATACGCCAACCACAGGTTTGCCACCCTCCAACCCAGTAGGTAAATGAGGAGTCTGTTGTATTTACAAAGACAGGTGGCAAGCAGCACTTGGCTCGTGGCCCAGTTTGCTGGCCCCTGCTTTACAGCAGTGGTTGTGAAACTTTCATGTATTTCCTCATTAAAGAAAAATCCAGAGTCCTGAGCCCTGGCTTGTTTCCACAAAACTTTGCCCTTGTGTTCTTTATTAATTCTCTTGGTAATTGGGCTGTTCCCCAATATGTTGAGGCGATAATGCTTTAGACACATCACTTCCCCCAGTGAGCCTTCTCAGGCGTCCTCCAGCCTCCTCCAGCCTCCTTTTGCTGACGAGGTTTGGCGCTGCTGTTTGGTTCTCACAGCAGCCTTGCTTCCTTTAAAGGGCCTTGACCACCCTGTTAAATTGCTTCTTCCAGCACATTCCTCCCTCAGTAGCTGATAAGCCCCATGAACATAGGATCTGTCTGTCTTACCAATTGTTGTATCCCCATCCTTGGCTCCGTCATCTACAAAGAGGATACTTAATAAATGGCTTGTGAATGAATTAATAGGACTGATTATTCCTAGGAGGCAGGCAGGCTTATATACATCTTGATATCTGTCAGGACAGTTTGGCTGCTTGGAGAAGGGCAGGGGTGAAAGTGGGCAAAGGGCTGCTACATCGATGTCACCCGGGGTGTGTCTGTCACCGTGGGTAGGGAAGATCATAGTGCCCTCACCTGTGATACTGTTTATCCTCCTTTCCTAGAGCTCTCAGCCTTCATAAGGGAAAAGGAAGAGAAAGGAAGGGCATCACCTTAGTTTTATTTAGTGACTCAAGGGAAAGCTGACACGGGGCAATGAGAGGGAAGTCTGGGGCTGATCTGTGGGGAGCAGATGTGGATTATTTGCACATGACTTTCTCACACTTTCCCATCCACCTGTGTTAACAAGTTTCACAGATCCTTCCAAACCTACCTTGTCGATACCTTTGCCCCTTCTCGCTTCAGAAGGGTGGTATGTTCTTGCTGTTATGCTCAGCTGTTCTAAGTCATTTAGCTGCCTAGCTCTGAGTATATAATCATGCAGATTGTTTCATCTCTTTGCTGGTGCTCCTGCTGTGTCAGCTTACCAAAATCTTGGTCTGGGTATTCTGAGACTAGAACAAAGATGATGGTGACCTGGGGTGGTACGAATAACCTGGGGTTGGGAGTAACTTTTCTGGCTTGCTGACAGGAGGGCCCCTACTCCACGTTAGGGGATGGGACCCAGATCCACATTTCCGGTCTTGTTGCCCTGGAATCCCAAGTTCTGCCTCTCCTCTCACCCCCACCCCCACCCCGATCCATTCTCAGGGGCTCTGGCTCAGAGTAGAATGTAGCATCTGGGGTCCTGGAGTAGAGGAGGAGATTCTTTTCATTCTCTTCCCTAACTCATGCGCTGGCGGAGGCTCTCTTGGAAGGGCCGAGCCACGGCAGGGTTGTAAACAGAGCACAGCCAAAGGGTTTGGCATTGGCTACGTGGTGTTATCCCTAAGCTGGATACGAGTGCCTGATATGACACAGTATGTCCATGCAATATCTGGTGCATGCTTATGCCAAAAAGTTACTCATTGTTATGAACAAATTTAATTGGACTTCCTGTACTTTTGTTTGTCAAATCTGCTAACCCTACCCAGTCTTTCCTGATGCTGCTTTCCTTTCCTTTCCATGGGTCCTCATCTCCGTGGCTGGGAGGGCTCTCCAGAGACCCCCAGTCTTGTCTGCAGGAAGCCTGCCATCCATCCCTTTCGGGACAGATGGTTAACAGATGTCCCCCAACCCCACAAAGACCTCCTGGCACTTTCTCTATCCTCCCCACACTGACATGCAGAAATGAAGAGATTTCACTTGGGGATTTGAGGGTCCGCCCCACCTCAGTCTTCAAGAAAATTCATAATTGCTTTTCCCAGAAGAACTGGGGCCCTTCAGTCCCGGGAACTCAGACGCTGGAACCTCACTGCTTCTCTCTAGGAGCTCCTTTAATTATAGACAGCTTGCAATTTGGTGGCTTGGGAAAATGCCAGCCTGGGTTCGTGGTGATGGTTGTTTTGGGGTAGTGTGTGGTGAGCATGGGGTGTATGTTTAGAGAAGAAGATGGGAGACAGTGTGGAAGGTGGGTGTGGCCTCCTCTGCAGACCATCAATAGGCATATCTGCACACACTTAATTACATAACACCTGAGAAGTTGCTGGAGTGAAGTCACCCACCAGACACCTGCGGTTTATGGGAAGCAGAGCTCTGCTGACCGTATTTCTCCTGGCCCTCACGGACGTGACGCGCCTCTGTCTGTGTCGGTTGTTGACTGAGGTTGAAGAGGAAGTCGGCTCTCAATAGGGTTAGGATTTTAGTGACTAAATGTTTTGGGAAGGAACCCAAAATATTGTCTTGGTTGGCAGGCCGCCTGGTGTCTAAGTATGCTAAAAAGGTCATTAGGGTCCCCAGTCTGCAGGGTGGTAAACTTCTGAACCAGGGGACAAACTCAAACACCTACAGGAGCTAAGCAAATAAATTGGTGAAAACAGCCAGGTGTCACAAGAACACCAGTAATCATGGTAGCTGATGTTTACTGAGCCCTGACTCTATGCCAGGCACTGTTCTGAGTTCTTCAAGTTCCTTAATTATTCCTCAGAGCGAAGTTTCCAAGTCAGTGCTGCTAGTTTCTCCACTTTAAAGATGGTACCACCAGGAAACAGACACCCAGAAAGGTTAAATAATTTATCAAAGGTCACATGGCTAAGGAAGTGGTGAGCCCGGATTCAACCAGGCAGGCTGGCTCCAGAGCCCACAGTAGCTCAGGCTCCGTGACAAACCACACGTCGCTGCTGTGTGGTGGACAAAAGAGGGAGTGGTGAGGACTCTGGCCAACGTGCCCCGCTAACACAGGCAGCTGCTGCTCAGCCTTTGCCAGCTGCTGCCCTGTAGGAACATAGGTTCCATGTTTCCAGATCTTTTTATTTATTTATTTTTTTAAAGAAGAGCCCTGGCCAGAGTGGCTCAGTTGGTTGGGCATTGTTCTGCAAAGTGAAAGGTCCCCGGTTCGATTCCCAGTCAAGGACACATGCCTGGGTCACGAGGTTGGTCCCACTTGGGGCATGTACGTCATATCAGTGTTTCTCTCCCTTTCTTTCTCCCTCCTTTTTCCTCTCTCTAAAAATAAATAAATAAACTATTTAAGAAATAAAAGTAAATGAATAAAAAGAACCTGAAATTTCAAGGAGAGACTCCTGATTATTCAATGTTGCCAATACAATAGAATTTTTAATAAACGCTGTGTGAACCCACATCAAGTAGACTAGATTCTGCCCTTGGGGGACAGGCTCATGACCTGATTTAAGCCACTCGGGACAGATTATTGCGGTCCTAAAAGTCACCCCCTCTCCTTTAAAAAATTAATTGATTTTTTATTTTTGATAAGTCTTGTTGCCTTCAGAGAATTTTCTAGTATGTTATTGCTTTGTCAGGAAGCTCTTATTTTTAGCCAATTGAAGTGATTCCTGTGTCAGTCATGGCCACTGTACTCTGTGCTGTCTCCTGACAGAGTGTCCCAAGGGCCCTGATATCCTGGTGGTCCTGCTTTCTGTGATGGGGGCCATTCTGCTCATCGGCCTTGCTACTCTGCTCATCTGGAAGCTCCTCATCACCATCCATGATCGGAAGGAGTTTGCGAAATTTGAGGAAGAGCGAGCCAGAGCAAAATGGGACACGGTAAGAGACTGGGCTGAGTAGCGCTGGACGTTTTCTTAAGTCATTGGTTTGGAGCCTGAAGTCAACGCAGCAGATGCTCACAGTGGCCAGGTTCCACCAGCAGTTTTCCAGCTAGCCTCTGATCTGGGCGTCGGGAGACGGTCTAGCTGTTTGTAGTTCTTACGCCTCCTGGAAACCGCCCGATCATGAGCCACATCAGTGAGGATGGACTGAGCACAGATAGGGCCCAACGCTCTGAACATGGTGAAGAGATGAAAAGGAAACAACTTCCAAATGAGGGAGATGGGACGAACTTGAGACTCCAACATGGAGAACATAGAATATATAATTAGCATACATTATATACCAATGAGGTTTAGCATGTTAAACACACACAGGGAAAATATAACAGTAGCTAACATTTACTGAGGAGTTACCATGTACCAGAAACTGTTCTAAACGCTCTTTGTGAATTAACTTATTTCATCCCTGTAACAACCTTGTGTGACAGGCCACATTATGATACCCACCTGTAGATAAGTGAGCACAGAAAAGTGGGAGGGAGTTACGTTTCCCCTTTTTGGGTCAGCCTCTTAGAAATAATAGCAGGGTGTCATTCCATCCTGTGTTCTTTTTTTCTCAAATGATGACAACTTCCAAATCAGACTCCACCTTTGTGCTCCCTGCAGATTATCTTGACTGAATCTAAGCAAGCATTCTTTTGAGAACTTTGTATAGTCTTAATTTACTCTATTTTCCTTTGGCTTATTTTCTACATTTCAATTTTTTTTTCTGGACCTTCCAAATGGCTATTTGACTCCCTGACTGCCCAAGTTTAGGCTGTGGGTTTGTTCCCATTTGATGGTGACCTCGGGCCTTCGTACCCCAGGGTCCCAAGGAGCTGAGATGTTTCTGTTCAGGTGATGTAGAAATCCTGAACCTCTGAGGCACACGAGAATGTGTTGTGTTTCTTGGAGCTACCGCCGAGGACCACCAGACCTTATGGGATTTGTCACTTTTTATTAGAAAATGACTTGGGAAATCCAGCGAGGATCTTACTCTTCCCTGATAACGCGGCAGTTTGCAGGTAGTACTGGAAGGGATGAGATGAGAACGTTTTCAGAAGTGTTTGGGCACAAGCTGTCCTCTGTGTGCCACACACCACCTTCTACACTTCTCTTCCCTGCCCACATCCCCAGCAGGGTCACAGTAAAGGAAAGGGGGGAGAAGAGCAACAGAGAGAGAGTGGGAGAGAGGGAGGAAACCGTCGGTTACAAGCTGCCCTGAAGTGTTTTGGGATCACCTAAAAGGGGTGGAATGAATTTAACCCCTTAGAAGTAGTGGCAGGGTGGCCCTCCACCTTCTCCCTCTTATTTCCTGTCACTCCCGTCTTATGAGTGAACGTGTGAATACAGTGAGCACCAAGCAGTTCCTTGGTGGTGTTTCCCAGACAAGGGTGTCTTGGGCAGATGTCTCAGATCAAACATAAGCCTCGAGGATGGGGTAGCATTGAAGATTCACTGTACGACCCTTTTCTGTTCTCTCCTCAGGCCAACAACCCACTGTATAAAGAGGCCACATCCACCTTCACCAATATCACCTACCGGGGCACTTAATGACAAGCAGTTTGGCCTCAGATCACCATCAGACTGTCCCGGTGTCTCTGCCCAGATTATGGGCATCTCTGCTGTCGTGTTTACAGGGGGCAAGATCTGTGGGGTGGGGTGGGGACTTGGAGGGGGGAGGGGTGGGGTGGGGGGAATGTCAGTGCGTGGGAGTGTGGATCCGGGTGCACGAGTGGGAGAGTGTGCTGCGTATGTGGGAAGGTGTCATTTAAAACTTGTGCCGTGTCCCAGATCAACGGAGCTCCTGGGCCTCTGTCCTCCGAACACCTCCTTCAGGGATTCTCCCTGCTTAACCCCAGGGTGACCTGTGGAGCTGAGCAGATGTTCCTCATTACCTCAGTGAGAAGCCAGCCAGCCTCCTCGGGCTGTTCTCCTGAAGGAAAGAGTGGGGCCAAGGCCACTCATGCCAGAGAAAGGGACCTTGACTCCACCCTGAGTTGATGGTTCTTGGGCCTGACTCTCAGCTGCTGTGGTAGCAACTGTGGGGCTTTGCAGCCTTGTCGTGTGACCTGTACCTCTGCCCCCTCTCCCCTCCCTCTGGCTGAGGGAGAAATCAGGGGAGAGCTGAACCATCGGAGCTGCCTGTACCTTTTGCCATCACCTCAGTCCAGCATGGCTCTCTCAGAAGGGGAGCCCTGGCTACCTGATTATTCGATCTGTTGGGAGAGAGGATGGCAGGGCCACCCAGGGGTCATGTGTGGCCTGGGGGAATATGCCAGGGTCCCCCAGTTCAAAATGATAACCCCCTCAGACTTGCCCCATTGGCAGCTCCACTCTGGAGGTCCATGCAGAAGCATTTCACCCTGGGACCAGCACCGCCTCTTACCTCCTACTCCCACATTCTCACTGCTGTAGACGTTCGCTGCATCCCGGGACTTGCACGACCAAAGCTTTTCCTCCCAGGGAGGGTGCTGTGGTTAGATCCAGAGGTCTGGCCCGCCCTTCAGGCCTGCTGCTCCTTGCCCAAGGCATCTCCACACACCCTACCCTGTGCTTTTGTGTGCTGCACCCATCCACAGGGCTGAGTGCATTTATCTACCTCTGGGGCGTCTTGTGGAGGAGTCATTCCCACGGGTCTCTGAGTCTGCTGGGCCTGAGTGCTGGTGGCCACACATGCTGATGGCCCAGTTGTATCAGCATGTGTGGCCTATTCTCCTGAGGGTTGGACCACCTCATTTTAACTCAGTCATTAATCTGAGAGGCCACAAGTGCAATTTTATTTTCTTTTTCTCACTGGGGCACCTGAAATCAGGATGAGGCTTGCTTAAACTGAAGGAACATGTATATAAACCCACTTGTATTATATTTGTAATTTTATGTGATGACAAGGAAGGAGAATATAAAAAAAACACACAGACTTGGGCTGGATACAGACAGCTCCACGTGGCATCAGTCATAGCAAATCACTGTCCAGTGGCTGGATTTGAAAGGACTTCCTTATCCTGGAAGCCTGTGGGGATGGACGCGTGGGCGTGCTGGACCTTCCCTGAGGAGCAGGGATGGGCAAGAACAATAGTAGTCGCTCCACTGGTGTTTACATTAACACCCATCCACCCCCCAAGAAAAAGGGGAGGGCCCACGAGCTCTGGTTTGATGATCAGAAAGTCCAAGTCCCGGCCTCAGTGCAGCACCTAAGGAGGCTTTAACTGTAGTCAAGGCAAGCCTCTTTCTTCTCCCTGAGGCTCCGTTTTCTAGTTTGAAAACTGAGGGGCTTGGACCAGCCAGTCCAGAAGGTGTCAGCGTTCTAACGTACTGGGACTTACTGTGACAGCAGACACACAGTGAAGCTTCAGTGCGATGTGGGTGTTGTTTGTTTGTTTTAGCTGGGAGATCTGAGACCCGGCTTTGGCAAGCACAGATGCCATTCCGTGTCACTTTATTCAGTGAAAAAGCCTTATCCCGTCCTGCCTTAGGGCCCCTTCTCCAACTTCTGTTAGGAGATACATCTCCTGACGTAACCCTTGCACTCCACTTAATTCCTATTTCTTAGTTCGCTTTGCACACATCTGCATCCACGCATTAAGGAAGAAGAATCCACAAGAAGTAGCTGAAGTGTGTTCTCCATCCAGGTGATAACCTTGACAATGAGCCTTGGAATTAGGAGTGGGGAAAATGACCACACCTTGTCTCACCAGCGGGTTACCCTTTACTGTTGGGGATGGTGAGGGAGCACAGGGATAAGTGGGGAGGGGAGGGATGATAAGGAATCCAAGAAGTTTGGAAACAAACTATGACCTTCAGCTACAGAGGCAAGAGTCCATTAGAGAAGCAGTTGGACATTCTCTGTAGATAAGATGACTTACATAAAGAAACTCTATCAAAGGAGAAAGAATATGTATCCAATGGATTAAAGAATCTTGTGTGAGCTTCTGCAATGAGACTCATAGGCCTTGGAGACCAGCACTGTTTGTCTATATGTGGGGAGAGCGGGTAGCTTGTTCAGGAGACAGCAAATGGCAGCGAGGTATGGCATCATGAAGGGTGAACATCTGAATAGCATTTTGGCATCAGACAACACAGCGCAAAGAGGTTACTTGTGCTCCGCTCTTTTGGTGATATTTCATGTTCAATCTCAGGGTCTGTGGACAGTAATGGGAAACGCTGAACATGCCTGACAAGTTGTCACACAAGCAGTTGGTTCTTTACCGTTCAGATATTCCTCTTCAGTGAGCATTCCTGGTAGAAATGACTTAAGTGTTTTCCTAATCACCTCCTCTGTGTGAGTTGGGCAACCATGAATTAAACATGTTTTCCAGAAAGAAGTGGCCTAAGGCTGCCCAGGGCTTCCTGTGTTGTTATTTCTGTTTTCCTGTTTTCTTTGGGTGAAAATAACAATTATTTTAGGACAAACATGTTTCCAAATGTAACAGTGTGATGATTATTACCGCAACTAAAGTTAGCTTCAGAACCTAGAACTTTTCTTTAGACTTTAACAACATTTTCAAAATGAGTAAGTTATTACTATTCTAAGAGTTAGAGTTCATTTGTTTTCTAATTGGGGATTTCTAGGAACTTGTGGAGCCTCAACAGAACAGGCTGTCAATTTAGTCTAGGTTCTATTTATAGGAAGCACGAATTGGTACAATAAAGGCTTGATGGCAAACTGTTTACAGGACCATTCAAACACCCGACTTTTATTGAAGGCAGTGGGTCTCAAAGTGTGGTCCCGGGACCCACAGCATCAGTATCACCCAGGAACTTGTTAGTAGTGAAAATTCTCGGGCCTCCCCCAGACCTGCTGAATCAGAAACTCTGGGCGAGGGCCCACATTTTGTGTTTTGATAGGCCCTGCTGGTGAATCTGTTGCATGCTCATGTTTGAGAATCACTGATTTAAGGATTCACATAACTGTCCTTCTGGCATAGAAAGAAGTTCCCAGGAAGTCATCTCAGTTACTCAAAGATTAAGAACATACCTTGGCTGATAGATTAAGAAAACCAAACACTCACAAAATGGAAATCTACTTTTGATCCATTTTCCAAGTCAAGTGATCAGAGGCTCTTGGGTTCCCTCACAGCCACCAATTCCCATGAAAAACTAAAAGAAGTCATAGATCAGAATCACAGGAGGAAAAAGTCAGCTAACAGGACACTTGGCAGGCCCCTGAGAAAACCTATGCGTATCAAGTTGAAGCAGGAACATGCTCTGACGGCATGCATTCACAGGAGGCGGGACTGGAATGTTAATCACTGACATCGTTCTCCTGTAGGATGCCAGAATGGAACTTTAGAATATGTAACTTTTCACTTTGCGTTTTAAAATACATTGAGTGCCAACAGTGTGGGATTGAAGTGCTTTAGAGAACACCCATAACATAATCATTGCCTTGGAGTCTGACATTCCTCACTCATACGGGGTTTTTTTTTTTTTTAACATAATACAGTGCATGACATCATAAAAAGATTGTGTGAACCCAGACTGAGTCCTTTTATGGTGAAATTTTGTAAGACTGACTGTTTTATTTACATCATGCTAACTGATGACTAAATGTCTGGATGAAGATGGAAGACCTTATGTGAAAACAAAATGCAAAACTCGATATCAAATCATACTTGTAACCCCTTAACTCTTGGCCTCTGTCATCTGAACTCTAGAATATCAGCCACTAATAACTACTGGGACCAACTGCAAGCAAGTTGCCTTAGAACTTCGGTGCACTCATTTTTTATACTGATGTAAGGAAAAAATATCAAATAAGCCATTTAGTATTTGTTGAGAAATAATTTCTATTTGGTTTTGTAATATAATATATTTCTGGAAATGTGTATTCCCGGTTTTTGTTTATTTTGACTAAAGCACACAAGGAGGCCATTTGAAAGGCTTGTGATCAAGGTTAACCATATTGATAAATAAAAATTTAAAAATCCCCTGAATGAGGCTGCCCAAGAATGGTTTCTGTATAAAAGGAAAATTACAGGTCAAGAAACAAGATTGCATTCCGTGAAGCTGCTGTCATAATGCTATCTCTCCAACCTCATACACAGAGGAAACATTTTTATCAGTTGTGTACTTTCTGACAAGACGCCAAAGAATGCACACAGAATGTAAGTATCTAGGAAGCAACACTTAAGGTATTTAAGAGTCTTTATGCAAAAATCCTCCATTGTAGATTATTCTTGATCAGTGTCCCTGAAAAGAACTTTGTAAGGTTTTCCCATGACTCATACACAATTGGCATGGTTCGTTGGAGAGGTCAGAGTGATGGGTGTGTAAATATCATTTGGTGGTCAATGGAAATACTTTGTTAAGAAAGGAAAAATGTTGATGGTTGACTTTGCCTTTCCTGACCCTTATAATCACCCACTGTGACAGAGATTGCCGATTGTGTCCTCATCTCTGTTTTCCCCTTCTCAAAACTCCTTGGACTGGGTGGAGATGGGCAAAGGGAAAAAAAATGGGGACATCTGTAATAGTGTAAACAATTAAAAAAAAACCTTCTAATTTTTAGCTGGGTACATGGCTGCCCAGAATAAACACTGTGTTTCCTAGCCTCTCTTGCAGCTAGGTGTGCCATGCCATCTCATAGACAGTGAAATGTAAATGAAAGAAGTGCATACAACTTTCAATAAGTGCCACTTGAGAAGGGCACATGCCTTCCCCCCATCCTTCCTGCAGGCTGGAATGTAGAGATAATAGCAGACATCATGGATCAAGCAAGATGTGACCTAGGAGACAATATTAGTTATTTATTGCCACATAAAAAATCACCCCACAATTTAGCCACTTACAACAACAAACATCTTGCAGTTTCTGTGGTCAGGAATTCAGGAATGGCTTAGCTGGGTGGTTCTGGCTCCAAGCCTTTCATGAGATTGTATTCAAGATGTTGGTCAGGTCTGCAGTCAACTGAAGGCTCAAAGGGGCTGGAGGACCCTCTTCTAAGATGGTTTACTCACATGGCCGTTGGAAGAAAGCCTTAGTTCCATTGTGGCTGTTGGCAATACGCTTAGTTCTGTACCACTTGGACATTTCCATAAGACTCCTTGAGTGTCCACATGGCATATCACTTGACTTCTTCCCAAGAAAGTAATCCCAGAGAGAGCAGGCAGGGAACTGCAATGTTTTTTATGACTTAGTTTTTTGCCACATCATCATTTCTGCCACACTCTGTATTGTGTGTGTGTGTGTGTGTGTGTGTGTAAAATCACCAAATCTAGCCTATATTTAAGGGGAGGGGTCTAGATGCTGCTTCTTAAAGGTAGGGGCATTGTGGTAAACTGAATCTTTGCCTATGCTTCCTCTCCTCCCTGCCCCCGCAATGATATCCATACCCTCAGAACCAGTGAATACGTTACCTTACGTGGAATAAAGACAGGGCTTTGCTGATGTAATTAGAATCTTGAGATACGGAAGTGATCTCGGATTATCTGGGCGGGATCGATGTGATCATAGGGCTGCTTAGAAGAAGAAGGCAAGAGGATCAGAGTGAGGGTAGCAAAGGTACTGATGGAAGCAGGTCAGAGTGAGGTGGCCCTGAGTCAGGGAAGGCATGCAGCCTCTGAAGCTGGGAAAGATAAGGAGCAGATTTCCCCCTAGAGCCTCCAGAAGGGGTGCAGCCTTTGATGGTAGCCCTGTAAGACCCATTTTGGACTTCTGACCTCCAGAAATGTAAGATAATCAATTTTGTTTATGTCACTAAGTTTGTGGTAATTTATTAACAGTAGCAAAAGGAAACTAATGCAAACATCAAAGAATCTGTGAACATTTTGAAACTGCTATAGTCCACCCTCTGGCCACAAGGGTTTTTTTGTTTTTGTTTTAGTTTTATTTTAATTGTTGTTGCAGTACTATTTTCTATCTTTTACTCCCATCCCAGCCCACCCACCCAGCCCTCCCCTCCTCCCTCCCATTTCCACCTGCCCCTAGTTTTTTATCCATGTGTCCTTTATACTTGTTCCTGTAAACCCTTCCCCTTTTCCCCTGAAATTCCTTCTCCTCTCTCCTCTGAACACTGTCAGTCTGTGCTCTATTTCAGTGTCTTTGGTTGTATTTTGCTTGTTTCTTTGTTTTGTTGTTTAAGTTCCTGTTAAAGGTGAGATCATATGGTATTTGTCTTTCATCACCTGGCTTATTTCACTTAGCATAATGCTTTCCAGTTGCATCCATGCTGTTGCAAAGTGTAGGAGCTCCTTCTTTCTGCTGAATAGAATTCCATTGTGTAAATGTACCATAGTTTTTTGATCCATTCATTTACTGATGAGCATCTAGGTTGCTTCCAACACTTTGGCCACAAGTTTTTTTTATAATATCAAAATATACCCACTCTTTCCAAGGCCCCAGAGCCTTATCCTATTATAGCATCAGCTCAAAGTTTGGAGTTTTATCCTATAAATACGTTCAGGGGCAGATGAGTCTTCTTGGATGTAGTTCTTTATATAGCTACTTGAGTATAGAACCTTTCAATTTGAAGTCCTGTGAACTAAAGAAAAAAGCCATACATTCCCTTCCTAAAACAACCAATGTGAAATGGTGGTGGGGCAGGAAGGATAACCACCACAAGCGTTTTTGTTCCAACAGGCAGAAAACAGGGGGTGCACTGAAGTCCCTTGCCCACAGTAATTCTGAAATTCACTTGGGTACAGCTTTGCAATTACACATTCAAGGTGTGATAATAATTCCTCATGGCTTTTGGTTCTACCCTTTAGGCGCTTGGTTTCACAAAATCCCCCTTTTTTCCATGAAGGGTAGCATGTGTTTGCACCTAAATGATTTTCTTAGCTGGCTTCCTGCTTATAGAACTTGAGGATCCAAAGGCCTCTTTCTTTTTTGTACTCTGTCCCTTTCAGACCAAGCTGGCAATGTTTCTAACAATACAATGCTCTTTAAAATACTGTGAACCTCCTGTGAATCTTACTGGATTCCATTCCATAAGATAAAAACCATATCCATAAATATCTTTGAGATAAATCTTTCTCTACCTTGGGCTTCTGCTGAAGGACTAGGGTTTAAGCTTTTTAGAAGCCTTATTGTTTAAATGAGAGTATTCAAGAAACCTAACCTTAAAAACGGTATCTAGAGAGTCTTTTGTCTGATTGAACACTACTCTGATGTACCACCCTTATAGCATTGTTAAGATGAAAGCCCGTGGAGCAGTAAATAGCCATGGTTCATAAGGTCAGCCCAGGAGTATACCTCTGAACCTCTGGAATGTGGAAGAGGAAAACAAAATTCTGTATGCTTAAGTTACTATTTTTTAGAGATTTTCTGTGATTGGTAAAAGAATCTAATCCTAACTAATATACCCTTGGTGCTATTGGGAGTCTGTAAAAGTGGCTAACTAAACTTACCAATAGATTCAGTGCTGGAAAGGTACAAGTGTTCAAGATTTGTTAGTCATCCACAATCTGTTGAACCCATACGGACTGAACCCATTACAACTCTTACACATTAGAAACTGATGCTTTCTGAATAGTGGAAAATGCACTGAGTCCATTAATAGAGGTGACTGTAAATAGGGTAGGGGGTGGAGCCTCTACACTGTTATTTCATAGTGGCTGCACCATCTCGAATTTCCACCAACGGTGTGCAAATGTTCTAGTTTCTTCACATCCTCACCGATGCTTGTTTGTTTTTTTTTTTTTATAGCCATACTAACAGGTATGAGGTATAGATCATTGTGGTTTTGATTTGCATTTCCCTGATAATTAGTGATGATCATTTTTTTTATATACCTGTTGGCCACTTGTATGTCTTCTTTGGAGAAATCTATTCAAGTCTGTATTCATTTGAAAAATAGGGTTATTAAGTGGTTCTTCTACTATTGAGTTGTATAAGTTCTTTATATCTTTTAGATTAATTAGCCTCTTATCAGATATATGGTTTGCAAATATTTTCCCCCATTCCATTGGTTGCCTTTTCGTTGTGCCGGTGGTTTCCTTTGCTGTTCAGAAGCTTTATTGTAGTCCCACTTGAGTATTTCGGTCTTGGTTGCCTGTGCTTTTGTGTCGTGGCCATGAAATCATTGTCAAGACTAATGTCATGAAGCTTTTCCTTTATGTTCTTCATTTGGAATTGGTCTTTGTTTATCGTGGAGGATAAGGGTCCAATTTAATTCTTTTGCATGTGAAATCCAGTTTTCCCAACATCATTGCTGCTACGGAGAAACAGTGTACAAGAAAATTATAATTCTTAGAGAACTAAATGGGGGAAATTATGTACCATTTTTGTTTTTATGTACTTTTAGTTTTGGTATTGTCATTGCAATTAAATTGGCACTTCCTTGCATACAGAGACTATAGCAAAGTAGAATGATATATGTTTTATTCTAATTTTGTAATATATTGATTTTCAGTATTATTAAAGATTCTGGTAATGCTTTTATATATAAGATTTCTGAAGTTTTAAGTATTTTTTAATTTAGTGTTAGAGTTAAAATTTGTCTTATTATTTGACTTATGTTTGAATACTTATTATCATACTGCTTTATTTTCAATGTTGATTGATGTTATTAAAGCCATTGATAAAATTAAAGATTAAAATACTGATTATGAGGACCTGAATACTTGTCCTCAAAATTTTGGAGTTTTCCTTTATAAAGAAGCCAGAATTTGAGAAGATCACAGAGTTGGCTGAAGCTCCTGATAAGTGATATATTTTCATGAAAACTGGGTTGACACATCCAAAAAGAAGGTGAGTTTTCTTTTTTCCCTTAGAATAATAACTTTATTACTATTATTTTTCATTCCAAAAAAGCCCATTAAAATTAAGCCAATACAGAAAAGTGTGAAAATACTCAAAAGTACAACAAAATTCCGTGATCCAGAAATAACCAGCATTAACAGTCTTCAGACATATATTCCTAGTTAAAAGTACAAATAAGAAGAAAGTAGAGCTTGTAATATCACTCTCTGACAAGGTAGAAGTTAGGACAAAAGGCATTAAAAGGGGCCAAGGAGGACTCTTACTAATGCCAAAGACCACAATTCGATATAAAGGTGCTAGTTTTGAGTATCTGTGCTCTTAGAGCTGAGTAGCAATTTTCCTAAAGGGGAAAGGAAAAAGTGAGGTAGACCGGTAGGTGGGGTTGGACAAAATAAGAATGGCAATGAGTTGATAAATATTTGCAGCTTGGGAAGAGTACATGAGTGTTTATTACAATATGCTTTGTAGCCTGTCTATATTTAAAATTTTCCAAATAAAAAGTCAAAAAAGAATAGGAATAAGTCAAAGTTATATAAGACCCATGTGGATAAAATGATAAAATTTCATTAAAGGACATTAAAAAATACCTAAATAAGTGAGGATATAACTCACATCCATGGACTCAGAGAACCCAAGACTGTCAATTCTCCTAATTAATTTATTTATCCAAAGCTACTCTGATAAAACTCTGGCTTTTTTTGATGATCTAATTCTGATATTTATATGCATGAACAAAAGCCAAGAATAGCTAAAACACTCTGGCAGAAGAAAAACGTGTGTGTGCATGTATGTGTTTATATGTGTGGTGTCGGGGGGAACTTGATCTCCCAGATATCAACACTAATTATAAAGCTGTAGTAATTAAAACAGGGTGAGAATGGCACAGGAAGAGATTATTTGACCGATAAGACAAGATAAGGAAGTTCTAAACACATTCATACATATGTATGGGAACATACACAATAAGGGGGCAGATCTCAGGGGAAAAGAAACAATATTTAATAAATGGTATAGGCATAATTAATTATTCAAATTTAAAAATGGAACTGCAACTGGATTTCAACTGTATATAACATTCAGTAATGATTCCAGATGTGAACAGTAAAAGTTTTAGGGGGGAAAAAAAAAGATGAAAAAATTTCTCATTTAGAGTTTGGAGGGATTTTTTTTTTTTTAAGATACAAAATCACTGACCAGAGAAGATTGATAAGTTTGACTACATTACATTTAAGAACTTCTCTTCATGGAAAGGTAATACAAATAAAGTGAAAATACAACCAAAACAGAGTGAAGCTTGTTTGGTTTATTCCAGTGAATACACAGGACACCCCTATACATTAACATCCCAACAGAAAAATGGCTAAATTACAAGAATATCCATTTCCACATGAAGAAACACAAGTTGCTAATAATTATACGAAAAGATTCTCAACATCATTAGTAACCGAGGAAATGCAAAATTTAGGTCACAGCGCCCATCAAATTGGCAAAAATGAAGTCTGTTATAATCCCAGTATTAATAAATATGCTGAAAGTAGTAAAAACCACTTTGAAAAACATTACGTGGTATTTCTTAGAGGTTTCATACCCCGTGGCTTAGAGACCCGCCCTTCGCTCTAAACCCCAGAGAACCCCTGGCCCTCGGGCGCAAGGAGAGGAGCTCAGGGCAGTGCAGGCCTTCACAACAGGAATGCATGACTCACAAACAAGGCGAAACAAAACGAAACTCCCCAAACAACAGGGTTGGTGACCAAATGTAGAAGTAAATTTTTGTACATACCATTGGTGTATAATGAAATACTAGCAGTGAAAGTGAATTACAGCAATATACTATTTGGATGATTCTTAGACACTATAATATTGACTGGAAAAGCAAGTCTCAGATTGCTACAGCATAACAATTTTATAGAGTTTGAAAAAAATTAAGGAATAATTTGTTTGCGCTGTTTAAAATTATGTATAAAAAGCAAGAGATTGGTAAAGTAAAAAAATTCAGCAATGTGCTCTTTGTGGAGGAAGCAGCAGAATGAATCGGAAAAGCGCAGATATAATGGTTTTGATAATGGTTTTTGACTGGGTGGCGGGTTTATAGTGGTTTGATTTGTTACCCTGAGTCATAACTAATATAGTTTGCAAGTATTCTTTCTATGTGTCAAATATGCATGATCAAAAATAAGGAAATTTATTGCTTTAGAAAGTCATAATTCCTGGTAGGGAATGTAAATCTTCACTAACCCTAACATTCCCAACGAGACGATTTTTTTTTTAAGTCTCCAAATATTCGACTAAGAATACAAAGTGACTTGGTGCTCCTTGAAGTAAACTTCTCAAAGCCTCTTGGGGACAGGGAACAGCTGTGCTTTATATTTTGTGGTGCATTAGATTTTTTTTTCTCAGTGAGGTAAGCAAAGGGCTAGATTGTCAAAAACTCATCATATCTATAGAAAACCTTTATTTGTGGTTTTAGACAATTTTTAGAAATGTTTTAAATCCATTCTAACATGGGATATTATAAGAAAATATATATAATAAAGAAAAGACATTTTCTAGGTATGAAATGACTATTAAAATGTTCAATGATTTCAATAGATGCCGGTGTGAATGGTAGCCTGAAGCCTGATGTGGAAGACAGTAGGGGTCAAGAGCTTGCTTCTAAGGTCTGATCTTGCATTTCCTTTGTGACTTTAGGGCAAAAGTCACTGTATCCACGTACAGAAGTGTGTGTGGGGGAGGTGGTTATGTAAAGTAACACACTAATTCTTCACCTACATATCTTACTGAATTGTTAAAAGGCTTGGACAAGATAATGCAAGTTAAAAATTTAAAATGTTGTACACTTGTTAGTAGAACTTTGATTAATTTTTCTTGGTGTTTTTCAGTGTTTACTTTTTGCCTGTAAAGTTGAATTGCTCCCCCCCCCATACCCACATATTTTTGGTGGTATTGGGTGATGAAAATAACTGTTATCTCCTTGAATATATAACTTATTTTACACAATTCAGTATTTTTATAATTATTTAATACTTGAGGATACTGAAGAAAATGTTTTTTAGGCACCAAAAAAATGAATTTTGTAATAGAATAACAAAAAAGTGAATTTTAAAGAATTCATAGATACTATGATGAACAACATGGAACACGTCTCTGAAAAATTAAGTATGTAAGAATACCACATCTTGTGCTTTCTTTTTTTATACTTTATTTTTCTTGTTGACGCTCTTACAGATGTCCCCATCCTCCCCCTCTTTGCCCATCTTCCCCCCGTCCCCCTCCCCAATCCCTCTGGCCATCACCACACTATGATCCGCCTGTGGGTTATGCATCGATGTTTTTCTGGCGAATCCCTTCACCTTCTTTCATGCAGTGCCCCCTCCCCTTCCTTCCCTGTGCTTTCTGTGGGCACATGGTCTGGCAGGTTTTAGAACAGTGTGATATACTGAAAGAGCTAGTCATCCTTCAGGTCATCAGGCAAATGCGTGCCTGGCTTACTGCTGGTATGTTTGGCCTTAATCCTCTCCATTACTGATCCCTGAGAGTCTAGAACAACTTTCACATGCAAATGAACTGAAAGCTATCGTAACCTTATTTCTTATCTTCATTACAGGGAGGTAGAACCATGTATATGAAATTCATTTTTGGTGAAGATTTAAAACGTCTCCCCACTCTGGGGAAGTGATGCCATCTAGCGACAAAACCTAAGTATGACTATAAATGATTTCTGGTTTCAGCCGTTGGTATTTTTTCCCATCTTCCAATTTATGCAGTAATATTTATGGCCCGTGCTGTATCTCCGATTGGGGATTATGATGCAGGACGATGATTAACATTATTTACTCTTAAACATCAGCACTCATGTTCTTATTTTTATAACAATTATGTAAACCATGCTCTTCTTTCCTAAGGACCAAGAGGCAAAATCAAAAAAGGGGAAACTTATGGCAGACATGGGAATTACACTCAAGGATGAGGAACTGGAAGAACTGAAAATGACCCAAGTGCCGGCTGATGATGAGTGTTATACAGACTTTTCTATCCCCTGCAAAGAAGCACTGAGCCCTTCTGGTGCAACTGCTGAAAGAGGCCCTTTAGTATTATAATAAAGCAAAGGTAAATATACTTAGTCCTGACTCGAAGAAATAGTGTCTCCAAAAATGCTTTTAAAAATATTTTATTTGTTTGTTTGTTTATTTTAGAGAGAGGGCAAGGGAAGGAGAAAGAGAGGGAGAGAAACATCATGTGCCAAGAGATAACATCTATGTGTTGCCTCTCGAACGCCCCCTACTGGGGACCTGGCCCACAACCCCGGCATGTGCCCTGGCTGGGAATTGAATGACTGACCTTTTGGTTCACAGGCTGTTACTCAGACCACTGAGCCACACCAGCCAAGGCCAAAAAATGTGTCTTAAAAGATATGTTGGAGGACTGGGAATATCACACACTTCAGGAACTGAAAAAAAAGATGAGTTTTTTTATTTCACTCTTAAGGGAACATTTGGGATAAAAATTAAGGAAGTTCAAAGTCAAACGATGAGAACAGAATGGTTGCAAGACAAAAAGCTAGTACTCCTAATTTAGAAAAAAATATCTCTTATACGTTGATTAAAAAAAACAGAATAGAAAAGTAGGTAAATATACAAACACCGTGGTTCCCACAACGAGGAAATGTCAGTGCTCAATAACATCGGAAGGTGTGTGACCCCTCCAACAACGCTGAGCGCAGAACCTCTCAAGAACTTGCCATCACTCATTGTCTCCACTCCCGCACTTCCCGGTCACTCTCCTCCCTGCTCGCCTCCCCGCCGCTGAGCTGAAAGGCTCCCAGCCATCAGCGACCTATCCCTTGCCAAGACTTACTGTCCATTCTCTGTTCACGGCATGTCAGCCCAATGCGGTATCCTGAGGTGAGAAGCTAACTGTAAGACTTATGTGGCAGCCTGGACACGTGTTTGTACGATAGCGACTGTAGGTTGGAAAAGCAAAACACAGAATTGTATCTATATTAGATTTCCACATTGTTAAAGTGCAGTCTTACTGTCAAAGGCCAGAAATAGACTACGAAAAACTAAACATGGTTTTTGTGGTAGAATGGTGGAATGATGTTTCCCCGCTTTTAGCTTAATTTTTTTTAAGATTTTATTTATTTATTCCTAGAGAGGGAAGGGAGGGAGAAAGAGAGAGAGAGAGAAACATCAATGTGTGGTTGCTGGGGGCCATGGCCTGCAAGCCCGCCATGTGCCCTGACCGGGAATCAAGCCTGAGATGCTTTGGTTCGCAGCCCGCGCTCAATCCACTGAGCTACGCCAGCCAGGGCCTTTTAGCTTAATTTTTAATGTTATTACACTATTTTTACAATGAATGAGGAAAAAATTACTTCTGACCTGGTTGAGATGAATAAAATCCTTGGAAAGCATAGTGATGAGAAGCAAATTCCAAGCAAATATTCTTAAATAAATAAAAAATTAAAAAGTATAGGAAAAAAATAAATTGTCCTTTTTAATTGAATTTATTGGGATGACATTGGTTAATAAAATTATATAGATTTCAGGTATACAATTCTATAATATATCATCTGTATATTGCATTGTGAAAATTGAATTTTCAGGTGGGATAAAGAGGAAGAGAAAAAGTAAAACCATATCCCTACGTGTAGCTTAATTTGCTATGGATTTTGCAATAATCCACCAGTCAATTCCTAACCCAAGATGTCCTTCATTCTTTGTAGCCACCTCTGGTTCCCTGAACCAGAATCAAAGACAGAGGATTTTTTTCTGACCTTCCTGTTAATTCTGGGTATATAAAGGCAATGGTATATATAAGCACAGGCAGTGTTTTTCATTGTTTGTAGATAGTTAATAATGTTTCTGCAGTTTATTCCTCACCTTATCTAAGGAGAGGTGACTGACAGCCAGGATTTGGACAGCTCTCCAGCAAGTGAGGCGACTGAGCTCACAAAAGAAGAAACGAAGGAGCTGACGCCTTGCTTGACACTTAACGGTGAGGTTGTTTCAACACTCTGCCATCTTCCTGGAGATGTATATTCGTTATCTTCTAGACAGAATCCTCAGAATGGCCTTTATCTTCGTATCCCCTAGAACAGCGCTTCTCAATCTTGAATATGCATACGAACCCCCTGGGCATCTTGTTGCAATGCTGATTGTGAGATTCGGGTCTGGGGTGGAGCCTGGGAGATTCTGCATTTCTAACAAACTCCCAAATGATGCCAATGCTTCTGCTCCGTGGATGGCCCTTTGCCTGTCATGGGCCTAAAAGATGAAAAAATGATACATTAAGATGCTGTCTGGCCTTTCATTTCTAAAGTCACGAGTACAACCAACATGTTAATTTGTGCCTGAGGGCATGAGTCCAGCCCCAAAATAACATCCATGTTGTTGTATTAGTATTTCATTTTAATAGACAAATAATCTCCTCTTGTATGGATATATCACATTTTGTTTCATTCATCAGCTGATGGTCATTTGAATTGTTTCCACCTTTTGGCTATTATGAATAATGTTGCTATAAATATTTGTGTGCAACTTTTTGTGTGGACATATACCTCATTTCTCTTTGGTATACACCTAGGAGTAGAATTGCTGGGTCATAGGTAACTCTATATGTAACCACTTGGGGAACTGCCAGACTGTTTTCCAAATTAGCTGCACCATATTCCTTCCCCACCAGCAATGTATAAAGGTTCTGATTTTTCCACATCCTCGTCAACACTTGTTACTGACTTTTTGATTCTAGCCTTCCCAGTGGGTGTGAATCAACACTCTTGTTTTTGAGATTTACCCACATTTCTGTAAATCAATCTAATTCTGGTTGCTGCATAATATCACTTCAGTACAATTAGCAGAATTTACCATTGCCAAAGTGGCCACCATTTCATTTTCTTGTTCTACTACTACTTCTAACTCTATAGTTTTACCTTTCATATCTAGGTCTTTAATCCATCTGTAACAACCTCTGCGTCTGATAAGAATCCACCTTGCTTTTCTGCGTATACCAAACAACTTTCGCAAACCGACATATTTGTGATACTACCAGGTATGAAGGAAACCCAGGACGTCTCTAATATCTAGAGACTCAGGGGTAGGTTACAGGGAATGTACATTTCTTCTACTCACCAATGGTTCAGATTTCCTACTTTGAATTCTCAGTCTCTGCTTTGCATTCCTTCAATTATGCTGCTGTCATTTCGTACTGTTATCCCACTGACACTGCCTCATTCCCTCATTTTCCAGCTCCAGGCGGAGTGGGTGCTTATTTTGCTGAAACTGCTTAAAGTTGAATAGATCCTCCCACCATTCCTACTGTAGGGGAATCTTCACTTTTCTTTCTATTCCTCAGGTTCCAGCCTCCCATTTTGTTGTTGGGAAGCAATAAATATGTTAGGGATATATATGTGCAGAGTTCTGAAGTGAGGGCGGGAGAATATGTGTAAATCACATCTTTGATTAGGGGTCTGAATCCAGAATACATAGAGAACCCCTATAACTCAATAACAACAGCAACAAAACTATTAAAAAGTGAGCCAAAGACATGACTAGACATTTTTCCAAAGGAGATATACAAATAGCCAACACACACGTGAAAAAATGCTCAACATCACCATCAGTCATTAGGGAAATGTCAATCCAAACCACTCAGGTATCATCTCACACCCGGCAGGGCGGCTACTATCAGAAGAACAAAAAACAAGTATTGTGAAGATGCGGAGAAATGAAGACCTGTGGGTAGTATTGGTGGCCACTATGAAAAACAATATTTCTTCAAAAATTAAAAATAGAATTACCATGTGATCCAGCAATTCCACTTCTGAGTATACATCCAAAAGACTAAAAGCAGGGGGCAAAGAGACGTTTGCACTCCGGTGTATCATAGCAGCATTATTCATTATTTGTAGTAGCTAAAAGGTGGAAGCAACCCAGGTGTCCACCGACAGATAAATGGATGTATAAAAATGTGGTCCATATAATGGAATATTAAAAGCAAGGAAATTCTGACACATGCTATAACATGGATGTACCTTGAGGATATTGTTACTAATTTAAATAAGCCAGTCACAAAAATACAAATACCGTATGAGTCCACTTATCTGAGGTTTCTAGGGCAGTCAAATCCATAGAGACAGAAAGTTTAGTGGTGATTGCCAGGCAGGGAATGTGGAAATGAGGAGCTATTGTTTAATGAGCACAGAGCTTCATTTTTGCAAGATGAAAAGGTTCTGGAGATTGGTTGTACGATAATGTGACTACTTAACAATACTGAACTGTACACTTAAAATAGTTAAGATAGTAAATTTTATATTATGTGTATTTTACCACAATCTTCAAAATTGATTTTAATAATAAAGTTCTAGTTCTCAACACCCCCATCCAATAGGAACTGCCATTATGCCCATTTTAAATCTTGGTAGACCCGAACATAGTAGGCCTTTATTAAATATTTGTTTAATTAATTTATAAGTTAAATCTTCCCTTTCTTCTCTATGTATCCATGGCAAGAATGGGAGGCAATGTACCAAGTCTGGACAGATGAGGGAAGAGTTGATCTATGCTCATACTAATCAACGCCCCAGAGCGGGAATAGGAAATCTCTAGGGCTGAGCCACTGAGCAAAGCCTGAAACAGTGGTGGGGCTGAAGCTGAGCCTCGGGCGCCGGAGATATCTGTGCTTAGCCATCATGAAGACTAAAGACACCCCGAATTCCTGTGCTAGGAGATTTATAATACATGAGTCATTTTTGGTCTTGAATATTAATGTTTCTGATTAAAACAGTCATAATCCTTTCTTTAATTGCTCTTTTTAAATCACTCCAATAATACTATAGACTACTAAAAGCCTGATTTTTTTTTGTCCCTCTTCCTAGGCTTAAACAATTAATAATGGATTGGGGTTTTTTTAAGATTTTATTTATTTATTTTTAGACAGAGGGGAAGAGTGGGAGAAAGAGAGGGAGAGAAACATCCATGTGTGATTACCTCTCACCTGTCCTCCACTGGGGACCCAGCCTACAACCCAGGCATGTGCCCTGAGTGTGAATCAAACCGGTGACCCTCTGGTTCACAGGCCAGCGCTCAATCCACTGAGCCACACCAGCCAGGGCTAATGGATTGTTCTTAATCACCATTCAATCAAGGCAGTGAGGCAATTTTTTTTGTTGGAACAACTTTCAGTTCACTAATGTTTAACAATAAAGTATATTAATACAGTATTAAAAACATTTTCGCCTTCCCTGAAATTCCTACAGTGTCAAATGTTCTGATTCTATAATCCATACCTACACATACCTCCAGGACTCTGAATGAGCCACATTGAAAACACAGGTGCTCGACAGCTAGCAGGAGCTTGTGGGTCATTCTCACCCTGGGCCTGAGCCTGAGAAGTGAATGAGGTCACAGTTGTATGATGGAACAAACCCTTTATGGGATTCTTGATCTGACTGAAGCCCAGAAGTTGGAAGTGGCATGACCTAAAAGTAGGTAAATCTCCAAATTTCATGAGAATCTACACCGAGTCCTTTTTCAAAAATCCATCCTCTCTATGAGAGATTGAAGGTAGTGTTTTAAAGTAATGATAATTTTGAGCCATGAGGATGACTTCCCAGCACCTTTCCAGTGCCTAAATTGTAGAGCCTCTCCGGAGTTCCCAGCTCTGTGGTAGGTTTCCAGATTTCCAGCACATGTCATTGAGTTGTGTAGAAACAGCTGCTTTCTAGGTTCTGAGATAAAGACCTGGGAAAACAGATTGAACTCTAACGAAACATTCAGAGACTTCTCCACGGTTTAGTAGTATATGACTATCTAGTATTCCTAAGTCAGCAACCCAGATTTCGTCTCAGTTAACCACTTAATACATTCTACATTTTGAAAAGATCGTTGGAGAAATAAAACCAACAATAAAAGTGAGAAGTCCTATCAACCCAGCTTCTTGTCCTTAGGCTCTAATTCTCTAACTATGCAGAAGTGGACAAGGGGGACCAGGGAGGCCACAGTGGCTGAGTCCAGGCAGGAAGGCCTGGGGTAGCAAAACAGCATTGTATCCCACTCCCATTCCTACTTTTAAGAAAGGCCTTTGTTCATTAAAAATGGCAGGGCACAGGTGGACCTCCCAGAAGGAAACCCTGGGAAAATCTGCTTACTACTAGGCCACTATCCAAGATACAAATAATTAGGTAAATATTTTGGAAGTGCTATAACGTTTTACCCTCTGTCAATTACAATATGAAATGTTCTACTGATTTCAAAAATAAATGTTGTCCTTAAATAACTTTTTCCACATATTCCCAGGATACTTTATCCAAGTCACATGGTGCCATTCATCTTTATATAGAAGCAGAATGACATTATTTGAAGGGAGAACAATGGGAAGAAATTTTGTTTAGAGACCTTGAACTAGAAAAAGGGGTCTTTCTACATGCCTTCTAATTATACACAAACCTCTAACTTGAATTTGTACATATTATGATTCCTTTAGGTCCTGGACTTCAAAATCCAGGTCTTGAGCTGGGAAAACTGCAAAAGGATATAGAGAAATTAATCTGTAGTCCTTAATTGTACCTCCTGAATTCCAGACAGAGTTACTAGCTACATGGAAGTTTCTGACATTAAATCAAATCCTCTAGAAAAAATACCCAGCTCCCATGGCAAGAGGTAAGTAATGAATATATTAAGGTGATAAATCTAGTAAGATAAAGAATTATTAAGGTGATGAATGTATTAACACCATAAAGACTATTATGAAACTAGTTAGAATGTTCTTCAAATATCTATTCTGTAATAAAGTTAGTTATAAGGCAAACATATGAAGATAAAGATCTTTATGAAAATAAAAATATACATACCCTTTTTGATTAGAGAGACAAAGAGTTCTCCTTCCTGTTCTCCCACAGGAGAGGGTATTTTTGTGTGAGGGGACAGAGTATAGTAGAGGGCTTAAGAAGTTGTCAGTTAGAGATTAAGATCTTTTGAGTGCCAGTTTAAAGATTAAATTTAGAGGACCATAAAGAAGACCCAAGCCCCTAAGCAAGTCAGAGTCTAGAGAAAAGGTCTGTAGCTCCAATGTGGCCAGTAAAGGGAAATCGAGTTTAAGGTGGCCGCAAGGAGCAGGGTGGGCTTGTGGGAAGAGCAACGCCGTGGACTGTCATTTGCACGGTCGGGCAGGACAACATAAAAAAAAAAAAAGAAAAGTAGTAAATTAGCGATGACTATGTTTGTATTAAAATTAGGAAGAGAGGTTTGCCTGTGACACTAACAATTGCTTTTTCTTAGTCTGATAACAACAAATTCCAGTAAACACTGACCACTAATAACTGATTATACCGTGGCAGATCATAAGAAGAAGAGCCTCTCTCCTCTCTCACAACTATCCATTTTCTGTGCCTCTGTGAGAGTATTTCTCCTAGTGTCCTTGATTATGCCATTGCTGCAGGAGTGTACTATTTTTCTAGAGGGATATGGGTAAGGCAACCTTAGAGTAGTCAAATCCCTTGATCTCATTACCCTGAACTGCTGTAGTGACTTCCTCGTCCCAGAAAGGCGGCAAGCAAAGACTAGATAACACCACGTGTAAAGTGAATTCCTACAGAGGGCGAAAGGCTAGACTAGGCTTGTTCAAAATCTACGGTTCCTCAACCCTTTAAAACATGATAAAATAATAACACTATTTCCCATGTTTGATCCAAGAGAAGGCTTGAAATTCTGCCAAGACTATCCTTTTTTAAATGTAGCTAAAAAAAACTTTACACTGCCTGGCCTTCTATTTTCCTTTGGTTCTTGAGGAAAAACTACATATTTTTCCATCGGCTGCATCTTTCATATAATGCAAAAAAATTATTTCTTTTTGGAAATACAACAAATATGAAATAACCTATCCAAATAAAGGCAAAGTTTTCAGAAGTTTAAGTAGGTAATAAAAAGAAAACACTAACAGAAAAAAAATGAGTAAAAGCTGAGAAAATAAGACTAATTAGATGAAATTCCATGTCAAAAAAGTTGAGAATGATGCATTATGACACCTTATTGCCTCCTTCCCCCCTAAGTCTTTCTTCAAAAGTAACTTGAATTTACTGGAAACAGTAGGGGATACCAAATTCATAAACCATCATTTTCTAAATGTGAGTACTATGTTTCATGTTTCCTCTAGTTTCATTTTTAAACTGTTTCTTGTAAAAACAAAAACTAAGACATTCCATATTTTTAAAACTTTCAGTTCTATTCATATCAAAGCTAAATGTATTTTAAATAAAATTAATTTATAAAATTATGATTATTATAAGTTTACTTTGAAATTATCATATTATAAGCAAATGTATTTTTCTTCTTTGGTAAAAAGATTTTATTTATCTACTTTTAGAGAGAGGAGGAGTGAGGGAGAAAGAGAGGGAGAGAAACATCAATGTGCGAGAAAGACATTCATCGGTTGCCCCTTGCACACCCCAAGTGGGGACCTGGCCTGCAACCCAGGCATGCACCCTGACTGGGAATTGAACCCGTGAGCTTTTGGTTCACAAGCTAGCGCTCATCCACTGAGCCACACCAGCCAGGGCTCATTTTTTCATAATACATCTTTATATCCCTAAACTAATAAATGCTGCAAATGTATACAAAATATATATAGAGAGAATTTGGCAATTAAAGTCATAACATAATATAAAATTTTGCTATAAGGATATTCAACATAAGATTATTTAAATGAGTTAAAAATTTAAAACGACTTATATCTCTAAAAATAGAAATAGCATAAGGCTTATATTCTTGAGCTTTGGAGACAGAAACACCCGGGTAGACTCCTAGGACTTCCACGTATTGTCTGTGACTTGGGATGAGCTGTTCAATCCCTCTGAGCCTCAGTTCCCTCTTTTGTAAACTGGGAGAAATCAGGTTTTGTTAAGGGGGCTTGGGTGATGGGCAAGTGTAGGGCACAGGGAGGCAGGCCTCCACGGCCAGCGCTTTCTCACTGCCTGACCTGTAGCCGCTGGCAAGTGACAGTAACAGGTCCCTGAGGTGGTGTGACTGTAGCTCTGTGGTGATGCTTCCAGTCACTGCGGTCAGCAAACACTGACGACTGGAGCTGATGTTTGCTGGCGCACTGTGTCTCTTCACGTCTCTTCTCAGGAATAAAGGTTTGCCGGGATCTCTCCCACGCCTATTAAGGCGCAAAAAAAGGAAGTTGAAGGCTTCACAAATGCGAGGTAATGAGAATCATTCCCCAGAGGGAAACATCAACAAAAGCCCCTTAATAAGTCTGATCGTTTTGTTCTGTAAGGGAGTTTGGGGATTTCATGGGTTGTCTACAGTACTCTTGTTATTTGAGAACAAAAAAAATTTTTTTTAATTTAATATCTAATTTGTTGGAAGGGAGATTACTTTCAAATAAACATCTTCCTAAAACTGAGATAGTACTAACCAAGTATTTTTATTCAAAGAGGAACTTGTGGGTGTGGAAGAGAACAGAAGCAGGGTCAAACAATAATCAAGTAATGAGCAGTATAACCACAACTAAAGTCCTGGGGTTTCTCATAGAAAAGAATTGTAATGATAAAATGAGCTACACTGGCTACAGTTCATTAATCTGAACAATAACAATTTATTTAAAGCCAACAGGGTACTAGGCAGGAAGAAGACGTCAAATCAGATGTGGTCCCTGCCCCAGGAGGAAGTCTTACAGGGAACAGTTATGCCAGGAATTTGTTGATTGTAACATTTAAATTACAGTTTGACCCAAGTTATGATAGGGGAAGTACAGAATGGTGCAGGAGCATAAAAGAAAGTCTCCTAACTTAATCTAGTGAGGACAGGAGAGGAGTCCCAAAGAAGGCTGAATGAGGAATAAATCAGTCAAAGAACGCAGAGAGGGGTGCCCTGGGCAGAAAGGCGGGATCTGAAAAGGGCCAAAGAAAAGGGAAAGCATGACACACCAAAAACTGAAGACAAGCCGAGCATGGCTGTGTTTGGGTTCTAGTACGGCAAATGCTTCACCACCACCCACCCCGGACCTGCTCTTATGCTACCAGAAAACAGAAAAGTATCACGGAATCACCTTTATTGCCGGGAAAGCTAATTTAGAAAACACAAAAGATCGTCAAGATCAAAATTGCATTTTTATTGTAAACTGAGCTAATGCCTTAATAATAACAATAGTTTATGGCTTTATAAACTTGAAGGTTTCTGAAGTGCATTAATGTACACTGGTGCTTGTTTTGAGGCCACCCCATTGTTCTGATTAGGTATTGTCAGACAGAAATGACTATCACGGAAGGAGTTTTTCATACTTACTGATCCCTGGAAATAAAATGCACTGGAAACCGTTCTAGGGCCACACCAGGAAGTCCCAGAGTTGGTTGGGAGGTCAAGGGTCTGGGGAAGTGGGCGAGAGCCTTGACCATGGTTTCTGCAGGAAGGAACAAGCAAGGCAGGACGAGCAGGTTTAGAATTGGCGAGTTCAAATAGTTTCAGCAGCTCTGGGGTGTGGGGCTGCCCCTAGTCGTCTGGCTCCCCGGCCCCTTTTCTGGAGTCTCTGGAGGAGAATCTGCTTTTGAGCTCACTCAGGTTTTTGGCAGAATTCAGTACCCACAGTTGTGGGACTGAGGTCCCTATTTCCTTGCTGGCCGTCAGCCAGGAGACTTTCGCAACCTCTAAAATCTGCATTCTGCATCACATTGCCCTCTCCATCTTCAAACCAGCAATAGTAGGTCAGGCGCCCTCCTTGTGCTTTGAATGTCTCACCCCTCCTGCCACATCTCTCTTGTTCCAGATGCATGAGGGATGCCGGGGATTAGTCTGGGCCCACTCAGATAATCCAGAGTGATCTATTTTAGTTACATGTGCAAAATCCCTTTTGTCATGTAAACTGATGTATTTCACAGGCTCCTATAATCAGGGTGTACGATATCTTTCAAAGGTCATTTCGCCTACATATTTGGTTTTCCACCAATAGTTTATTCCAGTTCAAATCTCATGGAAGGACACTGTCCTTCTTAATAAGAAATGTCTATTAAGTACTCGTATTTCTCTCAGTGTACTTTTGGAACATCATCTCCAATCAACTGTATTGTCTGTCCTAGTTCCATTAGAATGTATATTTATGCTTGAATAACTGCCCTGACTAACTTAATTGCATTTCTCCAGCCTTCCAAGAAGCCTACAACTTCTTCAACAAGGACAAAACTGGCTCTATTGATTTGCATGGATTAATGTGCACGTTAGCTAAGTTGGGAATGAGTCTAAACATGCATGATGTTTCTAATGAATTAAAATATGCTGATATCGATCGTGAGTACTTTTATTGATCATTATGTTTCTCATAGAAGCTTTTTGTAAATATACACTTTTCTCTCAGGAACTGTATGAATATGAAAAATAAACCTCACTTCTTTGCCAAACGTACCTATGTGTGTGTTTCTCTTTAAGGATATCAGTGAGATATGTATGCAGGTTATGAAATCAATTTAATGCTTCTTTGAAAAAGCCTATGTGGAAACTAAAAGTGGCTGTCATCTTTCAATGTCAAATTCAGACTGCCTGTCATGATGTACATTTTGGAGGGTGCCTTAAAATAAGAATATATATTACAAAGGCATTAATGATTTCACAATGTCATGTTGCCAAGGAAATCCAAGCCCTTTGTTTCTGAATGCATCATATTAGTGCAAATCTTCCTTCCATCATTACAACCCACCTATGTTGAATTCCAAATGCCACAGCATGTTTGTTGGTATTTTTATAACACATAGACCATGTTTTCTTTGGATATACCGACCTGGTGACTGCGAGCCTGAACTGATACGCTGTGTGGAAATACATTCGGCATATTTTCTCCTCTAGCCGCACCCCCCAGCTGCCAGTGCCCCATGTGAGCGCCAGTTCCACATATGCATCAATGTCACCAGTTGGTTAAAGCTTCACTTGTTGCCACTAACTGCCCAGTTTTTCTATTCTTTTATGGAAACACACACACATGACTAATAGCACTTAACTTTAGAGGAAGTGAGGTACAACTTGGGGATGTTATAATAACAGAAATATTAGCAGTATGGAGTGGAAAGCAGGGTGGATTCTTTGCAAAAATGACCAGTCTCTCAGAAAGGAGTGAATGGGCAGGAACGTCATGGCTGGGAGCCCCCGGCTCCACGTTTACAGCCCACCAGTGCTTCCATCCGTGGGCCATGGACGGCTGGTGTGAGAGTGCCAAGGCCACTTCAAGACCAGTGTTCCCCGAGCATATCTCCAGCCCCAAAATGCTCTGATGTTAAGTACTGAATGATCCATAATGTTTTCATTGTTATATTTACTATGTAATCTGATCATTAAAATACATCTTAGGTTCTTGTTCTGAGCCTTCGATTTCTGTTGCAGGAGATGGGAAAGTGAATTTCTCAGACTTTATCAAAGTGCTAACAGATAAGAACCGCTTCCTTAAGGCTGTGGGTAAGTAGACACAGGACTGAATAGATAGCAGTTGAGCAGTTCCAATTCACTGCATAGTAAATGTTACTGTATTTTAGGACTATAAGACGCAACGAATCATAAGATGCACCTAGGTTTTAGAGGAGGAAAATAGGAAAAAATTTTTTGAAGCAAAAAATGTGGTAAAATATTTAATAACATAAATAACATAGCCCCCCCACCCCTGTCCCCCACAGCGAACAAGGTAAGCCTCAATTGGAATATAAGATGCACCCCCATTTCCCCCTCAAATCTGGGGGGAGTGTGTCTTATAGTCAGACAAATACGGTATTCATTTCGGCCTCCAATCAGGAGACAAATCAAGAATGGGTACTCTGGAATGTGATTTACTTTTGTGCTGCTTCTCCAAAACAGCATTTGCTAAGCGAATTGATACAGTTTTGGAATTTTCACTTAAATGCACCAAGTCCTTCTGCAGGAGATACTACTTTTTTATCTCTAATGAGAGCCCTCTGGCAGTGGTGTAGAAAGGTTACCCTTTATAGTATTTTAATTCTTTATCAAGTGCATGAGCTAACTTTGAGAGAAACTGCTTTTACAAAAGAAAAAAAATTAGGAAAAAAAAAAGCTCTTTCTCATGCAAATTTGAGTGTAGATAATTTACTGTTCCCGAAAAATACCTTCGTCCCCCTGGTGAAGAATCTACCCTGGGTGCCCAGGGCCAAGGAGCCTGCCGGAGGTCAGAGAGCGTGTTCTCACCTAAGGTGATGAACTGTGTGAAGGTAAACTCGAAACATTTTTACTAGTCCTCCAATGGTTTGTTTATGAGTTTAACAGGAGCCTTGGGAAATCTAATCCTATTCATATCATGTTTTCTAGGATAAATACATTCCAAATTCCAGGTACTGTGTATTGTTTTGAAAATATAGCCATTCACAGGCTATGAACTGTCCTTAGGACAAACAAAATTACTGCTTCAAGTACCCAAGTGCTATCATAACAACGGTTTGCCCGCAAACCAGATGTATGTTTACCAACAATTCCCTTGCCTAGAACAGGGAAATGGTCCTTAACATAAATTCATGTTTATGTTAAATGTATTACTATGTTTACTTAGAAGCCATCGAACTAAAAGTATTTTTTCCAATTCCATGATTATTTTGTCTGTTCAGTAATAAAAATGACCTTTCTACCTTTCTACAATAGAACAAATGTTGAATGTTTTCCTGTAATTCTCAAGTCCTTAATTTGGTAATAATTTTTTCTATACAATAAAAAGACTGTCATTTTAGTACTTTCTTGATAGATGATTTTTTTCAGAAGACATTTTGGATCTTTTCTTTCCTTTATAGTTCCAGAAAAAATGAAATGTTTAGATTTAGCTGGCAACCCAGGAATTCTGTTGTTTGAAATCCTCTCAAAGCTTGTAGAGACTTCAGCCTTACCCAAAAAGGCTATAAAGAAAATAGTAAGGTAAGTGACAAAGAACGGGGCAAAAATGACCTCCTCAGAAGCACGCATGGGGACATTCACAAGGCAGTCACCTCTCACTAACATCCCATGTCACAGGGTCTGTTCCAACACAAAGGAGAAAGTGCGGGGCGGATGAGACCTGATTCCTTCACCCCGCAGTGCCAGTGCCGCCTCGCTCCGAAACTGCAAGGCCAACCACGGGCCATCTCAGCTCCCCACTGAGGGCATAAGACAGCTAAGAAAGTTCAGGCTTTTCTGCCCTTTAAGCACTGTGCTATTTGCATGCTATTTCACGTTTGTTGTCTATCATCCAATGTTAGAATTGTCCCAGTTCGAAGGGACAACTGTGAGGGGCAGAGTGGTGAGGACCTCTGAGAGAGTGTGCCACATCCCCCAAACCTGTGAGCAGCCAACACTGAGACTCCTGGGAACTGGAACCAAACTTGTGCAGGGTGACTCATAACCAGCCATGCAAACTTTCTGGGCCCTAATATTCTCACATAGTTACCTCTTGTCTGATCTCAAAACAAACAAACAAACAAACAAAAACTAGGTTTCTACTCATGCTTCCCAAAATACCTCTCAACACATCAGCCAGAGTGATATTCTTAAAACATAATTCAGATCATAAGTGTCCTATGGCCTCCTATCACACTCAAGTTAAAATCCCAGCTCTCGGGCCCCTCCCTATTTCCTTCCTCTCCCAAGGAAGAGTCTGTCACCAGAGCTTCTTCATTGCTGAAAATGTGACATTGGTGTAACAGTGTCTCAAAAATATGTATCAGTCCTGATAGTCAGCCATTTTGCACTGGTATGATGTATTGAGAATTTATATGTAAATACAGGCTCTGGCCAGGTAGTTTGGTTGGTTAGAGCATCATCCCAATATGCCAAGGTTGTGGGTTTGATCCCCAGTCAAAGCATATAGGAGAATCAACCAACGAATGCATAAATAAGTGGAAAAACAAATCAATATTTCTCTCTCTCTCTAAAATCAGAAAATAAATTTTAAAAAAGATCTGTCATTGATCTACAAGCTGTGCATGTTTGTAAGTCAGATGCTTATACATTTGGGGCATGTTTGCACTGTGAATTAGAGTCCTACATCGTATATAGCCTGCTCTGCTTATTCTTAAAGAATGTATAACCTAAGAAGCACAGTAACGGGTGCATACACATACAAATCGCAAAGAATTGCAATCGCCAGTGATTTACTGTGGATAGTAAGGTTACTGGTAATGTTTTATTCTTCATACTTTTCTCTGTTTTCCAAACTCTCTGCAATAAGAGTTTTTTTAATTTAAAAAATGTTGCCTTTTATTTGAGATCTTGCTCACCAATCAACATACGTCGTCAGTGCAAATAAATTCTTATAAAAATTCTCAAAAAAAGTTGCATTTAAAAATCTAACACAAAATAGGAATGATTAGTGTTTGTATTTAAGCCAGTATCAGGTAAGGGTTCGCCAAGGATCGTACTTGATAGGTGTTTTTCTACACAAGGCTGGGAGGTCTTTGGGAAAAGGGAGGAAGCCAACGCCCAGGGACTACATTCATAAAATAGTCAAATGGGCAACAACTCAGTTGAGTAAACTATAGCCGTAAAACAATTGTTAGCTTTTCTCAAGTTAGTTCTGTTGTAGAATGTACTGAAGCAGTAAATGTATTTAGGGTAAAACAGTTGAATTATGTTAAATGTAGCTCTTATATCACATTACATTGAACACTGTTTGGATGCATGTTGAAAGACATGCTTATTTTTTGGAAAACTCAGTATAGGAGCTATGTCTACAATTAGAAGTGAAACACTTGGCATGTTTGTTAATTCTAGTTTCATTTAATAACTTCTAAGCCATGTAAATTTAAGCTATTTTTTTAAGTTAGTGGGAAAAAATTGAAATGCAAATACCAGTACTTTAGGATTTGGTCTTGGTGTTTGTATGAAATTCTGAGTCCTTGATTTAAATCTTTCATTGTATTATTATTTGCTTTTAGGTATTTTGTGCTAAATGATACTTATCTAATAAATATTCCTTTAAAAATATAATCAAATGACCTGTGGCAGTTATCGGCGGACAGTCTATAACTTGCAGAAACAGGCACTCAATAAATAATAGTAAATGAATATACAAATTAAATTAAAAATAAATTTATTCAGCATCTATAACTCGTAACCTGACATTTTTCCCTATTTGTCTAACACTCAGGCACGTTTTCAGTAGAACTACAGCAATTTTTATTCACTTCTGGATTATATATTTTTTAGGTATTTCCGAAGAAAATTCCAAGAAAGTACCTCAGGAGTATTGTGGAGTCCCCACACTGCGGGTCATGGAAAAAGGAGATTTAAGCCAGACGTCTGCACACCTCTCAGCTCGAGCGCGACCGCTTTTGTTAATGCTACCCAGATCTCAGTCATGAAAGAAAAGGATTTATTCAAATATCTTGAGGAGCTCAAGAGTAAGACCCACTTCCCCACTGTTGTACAGGGTCTATTTGTACATTACTCATCAGAGATAAGTACCAGAGGACAAGTGCTGTAAGAGCAGGACCACAGCCTATTTGGGGTGACTGGTCTCTGTTACCCAGCTCTCATTTGAAAGCAAATGTATGGTTTACCTGAGTCCTCAGACACCTGAATGAAGCTGTGAGTCTGTGGAGGGGTGGGGGTGGGGGCACGGGAGAGTGAGGAAGATGGGTCATGGCACTGAGAAGAACAAAATAGATGCCACATGTATGTCTTTAATGTGAATTTCTTATGTTATTGGTGGTAACATTTTTTTTAATCTTTTCAGGATGCAATCCTCCTTCAGATAGCCCATATTCAAAAATACCCATCTTTCCACTGTTTCCTGATGAGGATGGAGTGGTAATGGGAAAGCCATTCAAAGACATACAGAAAATAGAAATGCTAAGGAGAAAGGAGCCTCTGAATTTCTTCGAGGACTATTTTTTCCATAAAAAAGATTGGAAAATACAGGTGAGATTTAAATTACATCACATCAATCTAAATACTTGTGTTTTAAAATTTTAACTTAATAGAACTAGTAACTTGCTTTTTTAAAAATGTATTGATTGATTTTTTTAGAGTGAGAGAGAGAGAGAGAGGGAGAGAAAAAGAGGAAGGAAGGAAGCAAGCAAGCATGAATTTGTTGTTCCGCATATTCATGCATTCATTGGTTGATTCTTGTATGTGCCCTGACTGGAGGCTGAACCCACAACCTCGGCATATCAGGGTGACACTCTAAACAAATGATTTACCCAGCCAGGGTGTACCATGCTTTTTAATGACAAATATTTTTAGTCATTGTATGTCAAACCAGATTCCACACACATATTCCTAAGTTAAAGCTCAGGTATAAATACTTTATTTAATTTCAGCAAACAGTTAAACTTACTGAAAAATACAGTCCTAGGCTTGGGGTTGGGAGTGGGAAATATAAAAATAATAACAAAGAGGACTTTAGGTCCTACCTCCAACTGCTCTGCTCTCCCATCAACTCAGGGCCCAGAAGTTGCATTTTGGTCTCCCTCAACTGTCTCCAGATCATGGTTGGGCCACACACCATGGGATGAGAGAACCAAGTCCACAACCCAACGGAGCAATGTTGTGATGGAGGGTTCATCTTGCCCTTGGACTAGAACCCTGTTTATAATCCCAGCAGAACCTTCTGACCCTGCGTCAAGCTCTGTTGCCTCTAATCTATTTGCCCCACCTCCCCACCAGAGGTATACTTTATCATCATAAGTTTTAAGGTCTCAGGCAAGTATGCCCTAGTAACTGGATATTCTTTCAGGAAGCTGTGGCCCTACCCCAGGTTTGTCACATGCTTCTCCACCTGAGAAACAAGAGCAAAACTTGACTGGAGACCAGCCTACCTGGTGGAGTATCTCTGGGTTCCAGAGGTCCAAGTGTTCTTCCCATTGCTGTGAGATCCCTAAAAGTTCCCCCCAGGCAAAAGTTATGAGTCCCAGAGCTGGAGGAGAGAGAAAAAATGGGGAGTTACTAATCAACGGGCATGAAGTCAAAGTCACGCAAGGTGAATAAGTTAGAGAGATCTGCCCTGCAACATTGTGCATATAGTTAATACTGTATTGCACACTAACCATTGTGTTGAGGGTCAATCTCATGTTAAGAGTTCTTATCACAGTAAAAATTTCTAAAAAAATTTAAAGAGTCCTATGATGACTGTGAAGAGTTCCATCTAAAAACTGACCTAGAGAAGGATACATCACAGATCTTGGATTTCAGTTCAAGATGGGACCTGGGCTAACTCCTTTTGAAAAAGAGGTGCATGTGGTTCATGAAGGCATAAACTTTTAAAGGTGTGTGTATAGGAAGAAAGGAGGAAACCAAAGGAGTGGATTTGCCAGTGGATTCTCTCCTCGATATCCATTCCTCTTCCCCACCCTTAAGAAGACAAGAAATTTCCTAGCTTTCTGGTTTGAGAGGCTTTAACTCTATCCCCAGCTGCTGAAGTCATCTGTTCTGATTGATCCGAGCCAATCAAGGAACCAGATTTCCCGAGTCACAGTGACTTTGGTGATGGGTCGGTGATCTAGGCTGGTCAAACCAGAGGGAAGTGTGTAACCATTGTTTGATATTTGGGGCAGGAGAAGCTGTCTTTCCCCCTGGATGTGGATGAGGAAACTGTAGCGCTGGGGCAGCAGGCAGCCAGCCCTGTGACGGAAGAGAAGCACACCTAAGGGTGAAGCTAAAATGTGGAGGGTCACGAAGACATAGACCTGAAACCCTGATGACATTCTGAACCTCTGGGTCAAGCCCATGCCTGAAGTCCCATTTCTGGAATTTTCACATAAATGAGACAACAAATACATCGTTTAAATAAAAAATAAATACATAAAATGAAAAGCCCTGTGATGATCACCAATGACCTAGAGTTTAAGACGGTGTCTTTATCTCTCCGAATGAAGCCACACTAACAGGCAAATGACACTGACGAGATGGAAACTGAGGACACTTGTTCCCCTTGAACTTATTTCCTAACATTGACCCCTCCACCTGTGATGCCTGACTGTTTATCGTCAGTCTCTCCAACTGGAATATAAGAATTCTGATTTTTTAAATAATTTTCAGACAGATGTTTTTATGGAAGACACACCTAAAACATGGTTCAGAAAGTTTAAAAGTAAAGGGACAGCAAAAATATATGAAGCAAGTACAAATTAAAGTAAGCTGGTATCGATAGATTAATATAGGAAAAGTAAAATTTAAGGAAAAATAGCTAAAGATAAATATGCTATATCAAAATTTTTAAGCCCTGACTGGTTGGCTTAGTGGACTGGGCGTCATCCCTCAGGGCAGAAGGTTGCTGGTTCAATTCCCCTCAGGGCACACTGGCCTGGGTTGCCTGGTTGGGGCATGCAAGAGGCAACCAATGTTTCTCTCACCCATTGAGGTTTCCCTCTCTCTAAAAACAAATAAATAAAATCTTTTTTAAAAGATTCTTAAAAGGCATCAGGAAGATACTACTATCCTGAGCCTGTGTGTACCATGCAAATTATGCTGGCCTTAAAACTTCTCACTTCTATCCAATGTAAGGATAATTGCTAAATGAATAGGCAAACCCATTATTACAATGGGAAATTTTTATCATGCATCTCCAGAAGCTAATCAAGCAGACCCCTGCCATCCCCCAAAAAGGAAATCAACTCCTCTTAGAAAAAAAATTAACTCTTCAGGAAAAGAGATGGGGAATTACACCTGGCTATAGAATCAGAGTCCAGAAAAAGTTGTTTCAGGACATGGGAGCTGAGCGCATTTGTGGCCAGGAGGAGGGACCCTTGGAGCGGTGATTCTCAATCTGGGCTGCCCTCCGGGAGCACTTTAAAAACAACTCATGCCCGGGCCACAGCCCTATCCAATTAAATCAGATCTCTGGGAATGGGTCCTTCCCCGGTATTTTTTAAAGTTCCAACATGCAGCCAAAGCTGAAAATCACTGCTCCAAAGAGAAACTGAGGACCAGAGGGACAGATCTCTCTACATAATTTTCAAGGCCTAGTGCCAAATGCAAAGGTAGGCCCCTTGTCCAAAAATAATTAAGAATATTAATACAGCAACAGCGGAACATTAAACCAAGTTCATGGCTCTTCTGAGTCTGAGGCCCTATGTAATTGCATAGGTCACACATCCTTGAAGTTGGCCTTGGAAAGAGGACAGCTGAAGGGATATGGTCCAGGAGCCAAATAAATAAAGATACAGGGGAGATTTGGCCTTGGACATTAAGAAAAAATACATATAAGAGGGAAGGAGGAAAATAAACAGGTTCAAGGATAGAGAAGTCCTAAAGTGGAAAGAAGAATAAAAAGAATTTACATTAGATAGCCTTGAAGAGACAAGCTGAGGGAGTCAGAAAGTCTGGTTTTCAACCATCACATAAAGATTGTAAGAGAATTAACAGTGAATGAAGAAAAATAATGTCAAACAGTACTGTGGGCCTGGATGAAATGAGGCAGTACACATTTTCAAAGAAGGCAGTCAGCGTATTCCCATGATTTCCACCGCACTGGTCAGCAGCCCAGGAACAAAGAGGACATGGCTGGTTCCCATGAGAAGTGTGGAAGTAATGTAGGTTGTATTCTGTGGTGGGCACATTCATTTTCAGTGCTTTTGACGGTGTGGAAAGTTTGGGTAAAGGTGGATTTGGCTCCTCTCTACCCTTCATGTCCATTCCACACCTTCTGGTCTATACTTCTCTTTTGAGTAGCCTTCCTCATTATGAAAGAGAACTTGCAAGTTGCCCGTCTACACATGGGACAAAACCAGGTGCCCCAATACATCTGACAAGTGCTTAAGCAATAACCTTATAATCATATACAGACTCTTTCGTGATACAATATACTTCTTTATCATATCTTTGTTGTATAATTCAAACTAAAATATATCACTAACCTTCTTTTTTAAATGTGCATCAAGGCAGCAAAAATAAAGCGTGTTGACTCTGCCTCAGGCTACCCAACTGACATCTTCGCCATTGACCAAATACTCAAGAGAAGACAGAATTGGACAGTGACTGATGCAGCTGCCATTAAACCGCACGTGAGTAGTCGCTGTTGAATGCCTTCCCAGAAGGCACTGACAAAAATATTTTCCACTTCAGCACTACAACCATAAAACCAAGAGGGTTTGTTTCTCTATGTCTTTAAAATAAGACAAGATTATTTCTCGTTTCTACCTGTTGTAATGATGTTTCCTGCTCTATAACCAAACGGATTCAAATGTTAACTTATAAATCACCTTGCTAATCACCTATGGAGCCACACCCTGAATCATTTCTGGGACATTAATTTGTTTCATGCTAGAAATAGCAACTAGTTAGGATATTAAACTGACAGTCACAGTGAGAAGTGCACTCAGGGAATCATGAGGAGTTACAGAGCCTTTATCACAACAGCTAAAAAAAAAAATAGGTCCTGCTGGGGTGGCTCATTCGGTTGGAGTGTCATCCCATACACCAAAAGATTGTGAGTTCGATGCTCGGTCAGAGCACATACCTAGATTGAGGTTTCGATCTGCGGTTGGGGGCATCCAGGAGGCCATCCATTGATGTTTCTCTCTCTCTCTCTCTCCCCCTCCCCTCTCTCTTTAAAATCAGTAAACATAACCTCAAGTGAGGATTTAAAAGAAGAAGAAGAATAATAGTTTAAGTGAGCTTCCTAGCTGCCAGGCACTGTGTTCTACAAGTGCTCTAATTCACACGTTCTAATTCATTTATTTATCTCAACAATCCTTTGAGGTAGGCGCCATTATCATTCCTTATCATTTTACAGAGATGCACAGAGAGGTTAAGTGATTTGCCCAAAGGCACACAGCGAGGTAATAACAGAGCCAGAGTTACAAACACCTGCAGCTTGGCTCCAGAATCCACCCTTTTAACCACACTCCGTGCTGCCTGTCTAATTTTGTGTCCTGACTTCTTAGCAACTTTTGTACTCCACAGAGACACACTAGGGTTTATTTCTTTTACGTAACCTCCCTTCTGTAGTTGACACTAATGATCAAGCTCTCCTTGACACTTTCTACTTCCTTGGCCTTTACCAACTTGCATCTTCAGTTCACTTAGTAGTTCTGTGTCCTTTCCTCTTTCTTCTCTTTCCTGAACGTTCATCCCCAAAGTTCCGATGTTTCCTTCTTTTTTAGTCTCATCCTGCCCCTGTTCTCACTGTACACACTTTTCTTCAGTCAATATTTACCTAGTGTCAACAAAGTTCTGGGATTAGGAGAGATCACAGAGGGAGAGAAAAAAAAACAAACAAACACAGTTCCTAACTTCAGAGAGCTTAGAGTAAGGGTGGAAGACATGGAGAAAGAAATGAGCAATAGTAATATGTTGGGATAAATGGAGCTGCAGGTGGTCGGTGCTGCATGTCAGAAGTGCAAAGGAGGGGGCTCCCATCCTCTCTCATCATGGCACATATTACACTGGGTTAAATGGAGGTTACTTACAGCCCGAGGCCTCCAGCCTGACGCACCAGCTGCCCCAAGGGCTGAGATGCTTGGGAAGATCAAGACTTTGGCATACCTGTAACCCAGTCCCAGCAGAACATTGAGGGTCTCTGCACTAAGTGAAGAAAAAACTAGGACGAGTATTCTTTGGACTGTCAATCTACCCTCCTTATTTTAACTGCCACCTAAATACTGATAATTCATCAGTCTGCCACTAGCTTGGACTTCTCTCCAGTACTTCTGTCTTACCTCACTGACCGCCTGACATTTCCACCTCACTGTCTCATAGTGTGTTGAACTTCACATGTCCAAAAACAAACTTGGCATCTGCATCAGATTGGCTATTCCTTGGGGAATCTGTATCTCAGTTGTTGATACCACCATCTGCCTGGCCACTGACACTAGAAAGCCAGGAGCCATTCTTAACTTACACATTTTCCTCACTCTTCACATGCACCAGTTCCCAAATTGGCTATTCTCATTCCCAGGAAGATTTTTCAGACCTGTCCCCTTCACTCCATCCTCTCACTACTGCCTTAACTGAGGCCCTCATTAGGTCCAGCCTGGACAACAACCTCCCACCTCGTGTCCCAACCTGGTATCTGCTCCCCTTTGTCCATTCTCCACATGGCTGCCAACGATCGAACACAAAGATCCAACTATGTCACTGTCCTGTTCCAGAATGACGCTTCCCTCTTACCAACGATGCACACGGAGGGATTTATCTCATGTCCATCAGAAGGAGTGGCTTACTCCCACATGATTCACACTGAGGAGAGGAACTCTCCAGCCTCATGAGACCAAGTCTAAGGGCCTGGTTACAGTAGGCTTTGCCTGCCTTGCCTTCATCACTCCCCCTTTGAACTTGATGCTTTATCAATGCCAAAGTGCTTTACCCCACTTCCCCACCAACACCAGGATGTGTATTGCTTTTGAGCCTTTGCTTATGCTATCCCATCTCCTGAAACACCTTCCCATCACCACTCCCTCGGTTTAACCAAATCCTTGAGGACCTACTCAGCTTAGCATTCTCTCCCTCCCTGACTTAGGGTGGACCAAGAACCATCCTTGGCATTCCTATTATATTCATGGCCTACCTCCATCCTACATTTCCTCCTTGTTGTAGACTCTTGTGTTTTTAATATTCTTATAAAATGTATTAACTCATTATTCCAAAGTAATTTATTGTCATTGTCTATAGACCCCTAATTCCTCAGGAGGCACTACCCAGTGTATAAACTCAGTGACTTCTAAGTAGCCTGGGAACATAACTCTTGGAATATCTAGAATTGTGGTCCACAAATCAAAGATATTTGACGATAACTACTGTAAACTTCTGCTTTCTCATTGCAGGTGAAGAGGGCTATAGATACTTATAACTTAGGAACTGCTCTTGAGCACCGGAAAGAAATGTTAAACCTCTGGCAGAAGATCCGAGGAGATTTGGCTGGAATAGACACTAAAAATGTGTCCTTTTATGACACATTTTCTACTTATACATGGTCCTGGAATGTTTGCCAAGAATTACTTTCCCCAAAGGACTTAAGGTTATATGAAGCCTGCATGAATAGAAATTCCTCCCACAATTCTTCATTCTCTTCCTCTTCGGACATCAGTGAATGTGACACAGAGGCAGGAAGAAGAAGAAAATGGAAAGGTTTCAAAGGGTATCAACAATGAATTTTCTACATTTTCTAAGCAGCTCATTGAAAACTACTTTTTCATAGATATCAAAATTATCGTTTCTTGCTTTTGTCTAGTACATTCTTAGCAGCTGGAAATGTTGACATCTTTTGAATTCTGACCAGTAAAAAAATTTAAGTCGTAATATGGTTTCCCTTTTCCAATTCTTACTAGTAAATAGTAATGCCACTCTGTTAATTCCCTAGTGAGAGCTGCACTCTGGGGCCCCCACCTGGCTCAACTTTGCCTACGCAGGAGAAAGATGACAGCAGGCACCTCCCTCCACACAGGGGGCTGCCGTGGAGAGTCCATAAGGGCCCTGCCAGCAATAAGCATCTAATGGAGGTGACTGCAAATGGCATTAGGTTTTTAATTATTTGTCAAAATGGCCAGAGGCAGGGGATGACTATGACCTGTCAGTTTCAGGGAATAATGTCAACATCCCCCAGGGAATCCTGATTAAATTTGGGTGTTCCTACGGCAATCTCTTGGAACACTCTTAAAAGTAGCTAATGTCACCCATTATATTTCTTGTCATTGTTCTTTATTGAACTTATAAAGCAGCACATATATAACTATATTATAAGTTGAGCAGTTGTAATTGTTTTATTGTGGAAAAAATATACATTAAACTTGCTATTTGAATCATGTTTCAGTGTGTATCATCCATTTCACTTTTTTTCCCTTATATAAAAGGGAAAAGACATGTTCCATATTGATAGTGTCAGTGGGTTATAATGTAAAATTATAATGTTCCAGGAAAAAGCAATGAAAAGAGTGAAGACTCCCAAAACTGTTAAATGAAACCACCTTAAAGTAATTTTGTGTTACCTTGAACACTCAAAACCATCTAAATATACTTGCTGTTCTTTATAATATTATGATCTTGGGGAAAATAACTTTCTAGATAAATTACTATGTTTTCTAACAAAAAAACCAAGACTTATGGTTTTATAAGAGACATTTTTGAGGGTATGGCTGTAAGTGTAACTGGAAATCTAAGAGATATAATTTGGATGCCAAAATATTAGAATTCTTGGAATATTTCCTTGGATCAATGGAATAATAGCATAATATTTTAAATAGATCTGTCCTAGGAAAATCTAAAATGTACATTAATACATTCTACTAAATGCCACACACTGTTGGTGATGGTATAAACTGGCATCTCTCTGATGGAATACAGTATAGCCAGGGGTACTCAGCCACTCACTCACTCACTCACCAATTATGTATCGAGTTGCATAGGATCTGGACATACAACAGTAAATAAACAGATATAATACCCTGACTTCACAGAACTTAATCATGGAGTAATTATAACCACTGACATCAATACTTCCACTTCTAGAAATTATTCCTAAAGAAATAATCATGAATATACAAAATTATTTTGTTATAAGGATGTTTGTCATGTTGAGTTTTCAAGTAAGAAACTTAAAGAAGCCTCAATGTCCAATAAATCATGGTACAGCTATATAAAACAATACCCTAATAATCAAAACTATGTTGTAAAAGAATATTTCAAACAAAAGAATGATATTCACAAGCGATTATTAGATTTACAAGCAGGCTATAATCGCTAAGAGGCATGATAAAACTTTATTATGTTAGTTCTTAAACTTAAGTATGGTAGTGGCTACACAAATATAGATTTTTACAGAAATTCATTGAACCGTACACTTAAAATGGATGAATTTAATTGTATATAAAGTATACTTCAATGAAGGTGTTAAAAAGAGGGACACCAAGCAGTTTGCTCTGAAAACACTTTAACTTAAAAGTTATTTCTGTAAGTAAATTAGAAAAAAAGACCGGGAGGATATAAACCAAAGTGTGTAATGGGTTCAATGAAGGATGGGATGGGGTATTTTCTTTTGTCTTACCTGCATCTTCTAAATGTTCTACAATAAACATATTTATTTTGCAATAAGAAAAAAAGGAGAAAATCTGTTTTAAAATTAAAGTTTTTAAACCAGTTTATTCAATTATCTAGAGCTGCTACAAATGCTGTCCGGCAGGTTCTGTGAAACCTTAAGGAGAGCAAACTGGGACACCAAGGGTGCCATCCCTGGCCCTTCAGTTCCAGAGCACAGATTTACACAGACCAGAATTTCCACTGACTAAAACTGAAAGAAAAGCATGAAACAATTAACTACCTTGTCCCCGGTTGACAGCCAAGGCAATAATCCAAACTGGAGTTCTTAACCTTTTACATCCTTTGAACTCATGCCACCCACTGAACTAGAAGAGTTCTCACTACTCACCAGCAGGGGGACCCTTAGCTCCTCTGAAACGTAGTGCCGCAAGCAGTCTGATAACCACACAGGACTCAGCCTTGTCTTCCAAATTTCTTGGGGAAAAAATATTTCAGGTGCCTCAAAAGATGACGAAAATTTGGTACAGACCAACCAAAGGTAATGGCATAAAAGTTAAGTTTAGGATACTTTAACACATTTCATCAATAGAGCCCAAGCTGTTTGACATTTTAAGTGACTCTAATTATTGGAACTAATATAATAATAAGTAACTTCAAGAGTGAGCTCTCTGCAGGAAATCATGCAGTGGGACTGTTGGCTGGGAGCCCTAACAGATTTTGGTGTGGGGGAGAAGAAAAGCTTGTAGATGAGAGAACAAGGTGCCAAGAATAAGTATAAACCAACAATCAAATCTGTAAACAGCTGCCCTTGAGAAAAGATGGAAATACTTGTACTTATTTGGAAAGGAGATTTTGTTCAAAATGTTTCAAAAGACCATGACAGTGGCAAAAGTATTTTGTCTTCAAATAAAGTACAAGTTCTTTACTATCTTATCTTTTTTTATTCTCGTGTATTTTTCTTTGTGACTAGAGAGGATTTTGGGATTGTTCCCATTTCTGTTGTGGGAGAGGTATAGAATCTCTCATTGTGTGTCCTAGTTTTGGCCAGGGGAAGAATCTGCATTGGACTAAATGATCACTGGTTACCATCGTGTGCTAACTCCAGTACTGTACTACTCAAATAACTCTTTTCTTCTCTCCTTCCAAATGGTAATCATCACTCTTCTGGAAGTCTTCTCAATTAACCTTATCTTATATTGACAGCATACCTTCTTCTAAGAGACTCTTGTCAGAATCAGTTTATAGTAATTATTGAAATAGAAATGTGAGTCTGAACTGTATTAACAAAATTATACCTGTGTATGAATTAAGTCTTAATTGGGCAAATAAGCTTGGGTATGGATAATTCAAACAGGTTATTAGGTTATAAATATTTTTAAAGATTTTGTTTTATTTTTAGAGAGAAGGGAGGGAAAGAAACATCAATGTGTGATTGCCTCTCACAAGCCCCCCTCCACTGGGGACCTGGCCCACAACCCAGGCATGTATCCAGACTGGAAATCGAACTGGCGACCCTTTGGTTCCCAGGCCCATGCTCAATCCACTGAGCCACACCAGCTAGGACTAAAAATAGTTTAAAGTTCTCATTGGTTATTTATTTCATATCCTTCCTCTAGAAAAATAATGGGAAGAATATATATATTTCATAGCTTTCACACTATGAAAAGATGATTCTAGAGGCTGGAAAATTTTCCTGTTTCCTCACCCTGCGAGCTACCTTCCTCAATTCTTTTGGCCATTATTAGTTCTACAGTGGAATTAGGTACCCTTAATTCTCAACGTGATTCAAGATTTTTCCTATCTTGCAACTTGAGTGAAATAGGGGAACCTGTTAGAGGGTCCCAGCATTGAAAGAAGGCTTAAGTGGAACGTCTCCCATTTTCTTGCCACCACGCACGTCCACCAGAGCCCTTGCCCAACTCAAGAGCAGCCCCACCCGCAGGAGTTCGAGCGCCGGCTGGAGACCCACCTCCGGGGCCGCCCTACCCTCCCTCCGTCTTTTCCCGCCCAGACCCGGTGCCTCCCGGAAGGGGGCGTGGTCCCGCAGGAAGTTCTGGCCTTACGGAGAGGCAGGTATTTCCGGGTCCGGTATCATGGCAGATCCTTTCCCTGAAGGCGCGCCCACGGAGGACTGCCAGAAGAGGCAGCAGTTCGGGAACCGCTTGCTGAGCGATCCGGCTCGTGTCTTCCACTACAATGCCTGGTAATCGCCCTTCCCCTCCTCCGGTTCGCGGCTCACCCTCTCTCCCTCCGCCCTGGAGCTCTCCGAGAAGCCCCTGACCGCCAGCTACAAGTCCCGTTGCCCTAGCTCGAGTCGCTCTGCGCCCCCAGAAGAGGCGCTCCGAAGCCAGCCCCTCACCCTGTCCGCAGCTGGAACGTGAGGCCCCTAAGCTGCCTGTTTCATTTTCCCAGGGACAATGTGGAGTGGTCGGAAGAGCAGGCTGCAGCGGCGCAGAGGAAAGTCCAGGAGAACAGTACCCAGCGGGTGTGCCAGGAGAAGCAAGGTGCGCCCAAGGCGACCCTCGATGGTATCCACAGCCAGTGGACTGCTGGATGCGCTTTGTGGGAGGCCAGAGAACCGAGACTGCCAAGGGCCTTTGTTCCTGGACTCGGGGGTAGAACGGGAGAGGGAGGGGATGTGCATGAATGGAAAAGGGTTACACCGGTAAAATCTTGTTAGGCCATAAAGTTTTACTTTTGGCTGGTATGTTTTAATGTTTAAGTTTTCAGTTATGTCCACTAGACCCATATTAATATGACTGGCCTATGGCAATCCCCACGAGATTGTCTTAGGGGATGTATTTAATGTATGATTACACTTTGAGGAAATGTTACCACTGAAGCTAGATTCAAGTGGTTAGATTCTAAATGTTGTTGGAGGGAACTGATGACTGATGAATTGTGTGTCTTTTCCTTGTGTGCTGGCTGTGTGGATTTAAGGCTTCTGCCAAGGAAAGATGGGTGAGACAGAATGGAGATAAGTCTGGCCAAAGAAAAAGAGACTGCTTCCAAAGAGGTGGACGACTTCACTGTAGAGTGCCCCTAGATACTAAAACTAGAACTGGTTGGGCCTATATCCTAAGAGATGATTGAAGGTGGGACTAGAAATTGCAGAGTAGTACCCACTGAAAGATTTCTGTACAATAGTTAAGAAGATTCTAGTCACAAAAAAATATTTACCTGACATAGTTTGGAACTAGATCAAAGCGACTTAAAGTTGAAAGGGATTTTGAAAATCATGTGGTCCGCTATCCTCTTTTTACAGTTAAAGAAACTTGGACCGCAGGACACTAAGTGCCTTGCCCAGAGGTAAGCAGTTAGTAGTAGCAGTGGTGGAACTATCCAATTTCTTAGATTTTTGTTCTTTCTACTACACTTATCAAGGTCCTTTATTGACAAAGAGCAGAAAACTGAAATCTAGGACAGCCTTGATCACCTTAAACAACAGCTTTCCTCTAAACAGTCCACACTTCTTCAGTGTATTCTGTTCTCTGGCATCAAAACTCTTCTCATCTGAAGACGCTTTTTCCTTGTTAGCATTCTCTATTTTTCTTTTAGCCTTCTTTCCACTTTTAGTGTCTGTAAGTAGTAGAATTCGTTTCTGGGCTCCACACTCTGTAAAGAACCACAGACAGAGGAACGCATTTAAAGAAGCGATGCCCATATTGGAACCATTGAGTCCACATGGGAACGACTGAACAGCCTGGGATATTTAGCTCGTGAAAGAAGAGCTAGAGGCGAAAATAACAGCCCTCAAAACGCAGAAGAGTTGTTTTGTATGACCCTGAGAAATGGTAGGACCTTTCGACCAAAAGTGATTAGACAGAGCTTTCGTTTAACAGTAGACTTTTCTGATAGTTAAAAGCTGTCCAAAGATGTGGGAAAAGAATTGATAGGTAACAAGTGTCTTGGCAGAAGTTGGGTTCCATGGAAGGACAAGTTATGGAGGGAATGCCAGTACGATAGGTGGTAGGACGAAATGGTCTCCATCTCTGAGGCTGTGGCTCTAATTGAGCATACTTTTAACCTAAAATGACTTTCGGTGAAGCAAGGTGACAATTAACATTAGATACAAATAAAATATTGAGAAATGGTTTTTAAATTTTTTTCTTAAACATTTACAGTTGATTATGAGATTAATGCCAACAAATATTGGAATGACTTCTACAAAGTCCACGAAAATGGGTTTTTCAAGGACAGACATTGGCTTTTCACTGAATTCCCAGAGCTGGCGCCTAGTCAAAACCAAAATCACTGGATGGATTCGCTCTCAGAGAACAGGAGGAGTCAGGTGCCTGGATGGAAGAGCAGTGAGGATGGACCGGGCTTCGTAACAGAAGAACAGCACCCGTGCTCTTCAAACGGCCTTGGACATAAAGCACAGACTCTTCCTGTGGAAGAGAATGTAACTCAGAAACTCGGTCACCTGGAAGTTCGTTCTGATGAGTTTCCTGGATCCTCAGCCACCTACCGCATATTCGAGGTAACCTCCCTTTATTGTCTGGTAGTAGGGTTAGTAAAGCAATGTTGTACACGTAGTCAGTATAGAGGGGCCGACCACAAAGTGGCGTGTGGTGAAGACTCAACTCATGTTGGCCAGGAGTCACCGCCCTTTTTGAACTGAAATGCCCTAAATGCAGACCAAGATATCTGGTGGTTGTGGCAAACAAAGAAAGATCTCCTGAGGCGCTGCCTGGGAACTTCATATTGCCTCTGACAGTTGCAGGTCACATTGCACCTGTCATCTGGAAGAGTCCCAAGACAACTTCTGTTACTTCTCTTATAAAGTGGAGAGGTTAGTTGGAATGGTGCCTGCTTCTCAGATATGGGAGAAGTCTTGTCTTTTGAGTTTGCACAGGCAAAGGCTAGAGGCAAGACCTCTGGAGGCTGTTGCAGAGGCAAGGCTAGACCTGGAAAAGTGTCTAGGTGGGTACTGTAATGGTAATTCACAAATGGTGACCACATGCTCCACTGGAAGCTGATTGGTCTTAAGATTGAGGCCTATGGCATGACCTTGTACTGGTCTCTTACAGAATGGGACTTCTGGCTCTCTCTGTCTCCCTCTGCCTCATAATTTTTATGAAGATTAGTTGAAATAATGTATGTAAATAGCTAACAGTATCTGGCACATAGCCTTTAGTAAGTAGTTACTGGATTTTTTTTGTTACCATACTTAGCACTGTATTTAGGACAGTGAAATAATGGTCCCCTATTCATGAATTTTTCAGCCCAGTCTATTAGAAATGTTTTTCTGTGATACAGTGGAGCTCAGCAAGAAAAGAATTTATCTACAAGACCATTCACTCAAATTCAAAAAGTAAAAACAACCCATGCCCTTTTTTTAGACCAGCTCCCTTCTGCTAATGAAAGCCCATGCTACCTCTTTAAAGGGCTCCTGAGGTCAAGGTCAGATAATATCATGGGTACAGTTTGGCTCTGATCATCCCATCATCCCTAATACAATTAGGCAAGATTACCTAATGTTGATTACTTATCTAGCTTCAGGTAATTAGTTTGGAAAATTCTGTGATTAATAGTTCATTTCCTTCTGCAGGTCGGTTGTGGAGTGGGAAACACAGTTTTTCCAATTTTACAAACCAATAAGTAAGTATGTTTCAAGTTTAACTACATGACAGCAAAAAGGGGAATAGTGGTGTTTATCAAAACTCATACTTCATCAAATATAAAGTGGGTTACAGGAGATTTGGATTTCTCCAGTATCCATTAATGGATTGTTTTGATTTAATCTGATTTATAAATTACCTTTGTCTTCAGAGAAATCAGTGAGATTTAAAACCTGTTACATTGTTAATATACAGTATCTTTTGTAGTTTAACTCTAAAATCAGGAGAGAGAATAGACATAATGCAGTCTGTAATGTAATTGTTCTGCTGTTTGTTTTCTCTGCCCATTTCAGTGACCCAAGACTCTTTGTTTACTGTTGTGATTTTTCTTCCACAGCCATACAGCTGGTCCAGGTGAGTACAGGGCTCCTCTCAGTGGTTTTCACTGACTAAAGGGAAAAGGTCTCCTAAAAAATCATGGCTTCTAGCTATTTTCTCATTGCACCGTGGTCTGAAGTCAAAGGTTTACTGAAACAGCCTGGGATAGAGCAGAGGTCAGTCATAAACACGGAATCTGCCACTTGCCAGCTGTGGAACTTCGGGGAGGTCTTTTGACCGCTCCAAATGTATTTTTTAAGAATTGAAATGAGACAATTGTTCAGTGAAGGATCTTTGAGTTATAAGTCACAGAAACACGTAGACAAACTCAATCAATACAGTGGAATGTCGTAGAACCCAAGAGCCTCAAGTGTAGCCAGCACTGAAATGCAACCCTGAAGAGGTCTCACACCTAGGCAAGTTGGCTGGCCGGTGAGGTGTTGCCACCCCTTCCCTCTGTCACTACCCTTCCCTCATCTCTCATTACCCAGTGCTCACTTGCCTTTTTAAAATTTGTTTTCTTGCCCTGGCTGATGTGGCTCAGTGGATTGAGTGCCAGCCTGAGAACCAAAAGGTCGCCAGTTTGATTCCCAGTCAGGGCACGCGCCTGGGTTGAGGGCCAGGTCCCCGGTTGGGGGCATGTGAGAGGCAATCGATCAATGTTTCCCTCTCTTTCTCTCTCCCTACCCCTCTCTCTAAAAATAAGTACATAAAATAAAATTTGTTTTTTCTTTGCAGACTAGCTTTCAGTAATAGTTTTTTTCTGGTTTAGCACATGGCCCCAGCATGCTTGCCCCTCCCACTCCCTTGTAGGTCCACCCTGTTCGGGTGTTCTCAGAACCTCACCAGGGTGACTGTCCCTGTTCCAGAGTCCCCAGAAGGAGTCTGGTTGACCCAGCCCAGCTGATAATCTGCTTGCTCCTTTTTAATTAGGTGTGACTAGTAAGGAGCAAAGTCACATTTTTGGAGAAAAGAGATGTGAAAAGAGAAGTTACCCTAAACCATGGTTGCTGTAATAAGTAAAATTTTCCACATTTAAAGAAATAGACTTTATCCTAGAGAATTCTGTGATCTGTGTAATATGCTGTAGTTGGATTGGGAGTTGTTTTAAATCATGCTTTTTCAGTATGTTTTGTCTTTCTCCTTATGAGGTTCCTCTTTTCTCTCGGTCACTTACCTACCTGATCATTTTCAGGTCCTCAGAGCTAAGTCCGTGTGTCAGAATATGGTAGAAGAATTGGGAACATTCCATTTTAAAGGCACCACTTGGATTCCACAGGCTCTTCACTACAGTATTCTTGGCCTTTGAGTAGGAATGTGTGCCTTAACGATTACAGCTCTATCCCTCGGAGGGAAGGAACCGCGATTATACTTAAAGCAAGATTAACTTACCTTGAGGCTCTGGGAACATTTTCCAACCTGTGTGTCTTTGTCTTCCAACCTTCTGCAGACAAATCCAGCATATGATCCTTCTCGGTGTTTTGCCTTTGTTCATGATTTGTGTGATGAAGATAACAGCTACCCAATTCCCAGGGATAGTCTTGATGTCATCGTCCTCATATTTGTTCTTTCAGCAGTTGTTCCAGACAAGTAAGTTATAGGTCCCTTAACCAGTAGTGTGACAAAAACACAGCTTTAATCAGGGACCTTGACAACAGAGTTGGGCCTGGAAGAAAAAGAATGTTCTGATAGAAGCCACTTCACCTAAAATGATTGAAGCATTTCAGCCATTTTTCTAACTTTGTCCTGAAGTTCAACTTCTGTTTCAGCCTCTAAACCTCTGCTTAGTGACTACAGTGCTTGGTTCTTCTTTTCATTTTTTAAGGTGTAATATCCCCAAAGAAGGGGGGAGCCATTCTTAATGGGTGCATGGAGAAATTTCCTGTTGATAATCTCATAGCATGCTGTTTTAGAACTGTGAGTGCCACCATGGTTAGATAACATCTCATTATTTGTCTTTTTAAATGCCTTAAATAAAGGAAGCTTTTACCAACAGCACAAAATTTACAGTGAAGCTTAACTCAGCTGTTCTCTGATCCTTAAGTTCTGTGGAAAACTGAAGTGCGGTAGAATTTCATAAAAGCAGTTTAGATCGAAGAGAATTACTGTGTCCTAAAAAACACTGTTAATGCTTCCTAGACATAGGCAACTCGTCCCCGGTGAAGTGCCCTCTCAAGGAAGTGGTGTTGGCTGGAAACCCGGGGGAGTGATTGGTCTCCTCCAGCCCGTGTTCCCTCTAGAACAGCACTGAGGCGTCCGACCTGGCCGGTGTCGGGAGTGTGCAGTGAAAGCCAGTGGAGGACAGCACACGGGGCCTGGCCTGCCTCAAAACGTTAATAATTGCAGGAGTCGAAGGGCTACAGACTTTTAAAAACTGACTTGGACTGAAACGAAGCATTAAAGTTAAAAATAAGTCATTTAATATTTAAATAAACTTTCAAGTGTTTTTGTGTAGTGTGTATACTTCTGAAGAAAGAAAAGCCAAAACCTGTACCAGGCCTGGATGCCGAAAGCGTAGTAGAAATTGTGAAGTGCTCTGCCCATAGGTCTTCATTTGCATACTGACTGTTACCATGTAAATTTTAAGTTCTTGAGGTTCAGTCTTTACTTAACCAATGGAAAGATTCAGTTTCTGTACTCAGAGAGCTTGGCCCTAGAGGGGCAGGCAGATGAGTCCACTGTTAGTCCCACGGTGGGTGGTCAGGGCTCCCTGGGAGCCTTGGGAGCACGGGGCGGGGATGGCTTCCTCTCGAGGGGAGCCCAGGAGGAGCAGGAAAAGAGCCGGGCAGAATTTGTCACTTCCGTTATGGCGGAGCTCTAAAACGGAAGCAGATTACCCTCAGTGGCGAGCAAGCTCCAGAAGGCATATCAGAAATGTGGATGTGTGCTCCTGTTCTAACTAAAGCAAGGGCAGAGGATCTAGGATTTCAGGATTAGGAAGTCCACTGGATTTTCAGAATATGCAATAAGGGAAAGGAATCCTGTCCTTAAAGAGACCTGATCTTCACCCCTTTACCCCACAGGATGCAGGCGGCTGTTGACCGACTGAGCAGGCTTCTGAAGCCTGGAGGGCTGATGCTCCTGCGAGATTATGGCCGCCATGATATGGCGCAGCTTCGGTTTAAAAAAGGTATTTTGCTACTACAATCAAAACAATGGTTTTGTCATCAGAGCAGACATACAAATCTGTGGAATAGAATAGAGACTCTAGAATTATAGCTCCACATATAAAGCCACTTAGTGCATGACAGGGGTGGTCTATTTTTGAATACTTATATAATCTAGGTATTAGGGAGGTCTTTTTAACCAAGACAGCTACTTTTAAAAGCTATTTTAGGAAAAAGACATTTGAGTACATCATTTTAAATGTGTGGCAAACGATGCCATTAATAACGTAAAAGGCAAATATTTTCAGTGCACAAAACAGATAAAGACTTAATATCTTGGTCTTCAAGGGGCTCTTAGCAAATGGATAAGGAGATCAGTGACCCACCCAAATTGATGTTTCTCTCCCTCCCTGCCCTCTCCTCCTCCCTCCCTTCCCCTCTCTCTCTAAAATAAGTAAACCTTTTTTTAAATAATACTAAATAAAAGCACCATGTATTATCTGTTTGATTCAACAGTCCTTTTGGGAATTTTCAAGAACCAGCCCCTAATATGTACATAAGCAAAGTCTTGGAAACAGAGTGAATGCCTCTGGATAGGGGAATGTATCGCTTGTCCCATGAGGTAGACCCCATAGCACTGGTCTTGGGCGGGGGTGGGAGGGGGTGTTCCACGTGTTACCAACTGAGAAGAACTGTGTGCAGATGAGTGTTTCAAACTTGATCCCACATATAACAGTAGCTGGGGAGAAATACACAAGTAAGTAAAGCAATTAAGATTATGTTGACATTCAAAAGGTGAAGGATTATACACCAGGGTGTTAAATTGGCATAAAGCCAGGGGGCGGTTAGCAGCAGAAGGTAGAGTGTGTCCAAGATCAAAACAGTGTATGTGTCATATTTGTGAACGCGTGTGTGTAGACACATGGAGAGACATGTGAAATGGCAATCACCAAAATGGTACTGGTGGCTGTCTTAAGTTTCCTTTCCTTAAACTTAGCTATGTTGCTTGATGTTTATTTTTCTCTCTCTTTTTTAAACAAAGAGTGTGTGGTATTTAGTCAGGAAAAGGGGGAACACAACCTGTTTCAGCATGAAACAGAACGCTAGAACGGGGTCAGAGTCGCACATGTTAGTTTCTCTAATTTTTGCCATATCGCTGTGCAGGTCAATGTCTCTCTGAAAATTTCTATGTCAGAGGTGATGGCACCAGAGTTTACTTCTTCACACAAGGTACGAAAGCAACACTTATCTTTGTGCTAGCACTGCCCCAGTGCCCTGCGAAAAGTTCCTCAGTGGGCTTGCAGGAGTAAGACCACCTGGCCCTCCTCCTACTTTCTGCAGCCTTTTCCTGCCCTTTTCTGTCCATCACAGCCAACCTGAACCGCTCGCTCTTCTCCAAATAGGCTCAGCTTGTATGCCTTCAGTCCCCCGCCTTGTTCTTCTCTCTGTCCTTCCTCCCTGTCATTTTGTTTGAAACGGGAAACTGGCCCGTTTTGCAAGACTCCAGTGCACCTGTTTCACTCTGGGTGGGTTGTGCCGTAGGAGCACCCGAGTTAGGGTGAACTTAGTGTTCCCCAGGTTCCAGATGTCACTCAGAGCTGTCCTCTGCTGCTTGCCCAGCTGCAGGTTTCCTCCTCCATCATTGCCTTAGGAAAACTCCATGGCTCGGCCATGGTCAGGTCACATACTTTTCTGTGCCTTTGGTTAAAGCGATGAAACCTCTCCCTAAAAAAAAAATGGCTTTGACATACATATATGTAGGTTTTTATGTGTAACTTTAAGGTGTTTATAGGACCCTGCGTGAACATTCCTCCCCAGCAGCTGACACTTAGAGAAGCTCGCCCTTGGGTTCCAGGCCACCCTTCACCGATGGTTTGGCTTCCCCCGGCTAAGCATGAACTTGCTGTTTTCAAGCTACTACTGCATTTATAGCTAAACAGCCCCACTGAAGCCACTTAAAATATAATAAACATCTCTTTTCCAAACTAGATGAATTGGACACACTTTTCACAACTGCTGGACTGGAAAAAGTTCAGAACCTAGTGGATCGCCGATTGCAAGTGAACCGAGGGAAACAGCTGACGATGTACCGAGTTTGGATTCAGTGCAAATACCGCAAACCTCTTTGGGCCGACACTGGCTCCTGACAGGACGGCAGCGCCTTGGCTTCTTTAAAAGATCATCCACAGAAGGTGTCCTGTGACGTTGGGCAGTTCCAGGAATCAGGGTTGAGCCCTGATGCTGGGAAAAGCTACTTTTTACTAAGATCCTAATAATCATGCTTCATATTTGTGAAGACCTTTAATATAGACTTTTCTCCAGCTTTTCTTACTTTGAGATCTCAAAGAATCATTCTTGCCATTTTGTAATATCTTGATAACTGAAGTATTCGTGGAAATTAGGAATTTTAAAGGCATCAAGAATTTATTTCCTTGTGAAAGTATCATCTGTGATAAAGTGTCATTTGACTGTTTTATTAAGTTATTTGGAAATTCAAATATGTGGTTCTGAGGTATTTTAAGTACTTTTCCCCCTCTAATAACATGTGTCTAAAAATTAAAAGGATCTTCTTCACTTATTATTTTTTTTATTGTGTCTTTAAATGTTTGACGCATAGAAATTGAGAGAGCTAGCCCTGGCTGGTGTGGTTCAGTGGATTGGGCACTGACCTGCGAACCAAAGGGTTGCCAGTTTGATTCCCAGTCAGGACACATGCCTGGATTGAGGGCCAGGTCCCCAGTAGGGGGTGCACATGAGGCATTCACACATTGATGTTTCTCTCCCTCTCTCCCTCCCTTCCCCTCTCTCTAAAGATAAATAAATAAACAAATACATAAAATCTTTTCTAAAAAAAGAAAAATTGAGAGAACTTTATCACTTCTGAATGTGATCATCATCATCGTTACTTTTTTTAATGTTCTGCTCTTTTTCAGTTGACACTTTTACATGTTTCTTGTGGGCCATAAGTTATGGGATGTGTTCACGTCTTCATTCCTACATTTTGGATTTTCAACTTGTTTTATTTTAGTTATATGCGTGAGAAGACACAAGCAGTTTTTTAAATCAGGCCAAACTTACAGAAAAGTATAGTACCAGGAATATTACAAGGATACTAAGTTTTTCTCTGAGTCATTTTTAAGAGTAAGTTGGAAAGTAATGTCTCAATACTACTACATATTTTTTTTGTTTTAATCATTGTTCAAGTACAGTTTTCAATAATACTACATATTTTAATACGTAATTCCTGTTGCGGAACTTTCTCTGATATCACCAAATAAGTCCATCAGAAGCAGTTTACATGCAAACACTACCATCCACAGATAACCAGGTTTTCCCAGTGGTCTCAATATATCCTTTATCACTTAAGTAAAAAAAAAACTTTGTTGCTTAGTAGTCATGCCTCAGCCTTCAAGTTTGTTTTCATGACTTTGACATTTGAAGATTATCGCCTATTTTGCAGACTGCTCCTCAGATTGGGTTTGCTGATATCTCCTCATGATTTGGTTCAAGTTCTACCTTTTTGGCAAGAATATCAGAAGTGGTGCTGTGTTTTTCCATTGCTTTCTACTGGGATACGTGCTTCTGAATTACCCCATTGGTGATGTCAACCTTAATCACCTCATTGAGGTGATTGATGTCTGCTGGGATTCTCCACTGGAAAGTTACTAGTAAGCATTTTGTAGAGTAGTGCTTTGAGACTAAAAACCCCATTCCTCTCCCAACTTTACCCCCTGGTTTCAGTATCTTTATTTTATCTATTTATTTACTTTTAGAGAGAGGAAGGGAGAGAGAAAGAACAAGCAGTGTGTGAGAGATACATCGATCGGTTGCCTCACTCACTCCCAACTGGGGATCTGGCCCACAACCCAGGCATTCTCCCTGCTGAGAATCAAACTAGCAATGCTTTGACTCACAGGCCAGCACTCAATCCACTGAGCCACACCAGCCAGGGCTGTGTTTTCTAATCCCATCACTTCCATATTTATTCATTGGTGTACTATAAGGAGAACTTTTTTTCTCATTCATTTACTTAATATGGACTGATGGGCTACTTTTAATTCAATGATAATATACTATCATTATTTTAGTGCTCATATTTTCCCAGATTTGGCCAGTGGGAGCCCCTTCCAAAGCTTCTGTTGTAACCTTTTGATGTGTCCCTGTTATGCTTTGAAGACTTCAAGCACAAGTTGTAGGCTCATCTTGTACTTTGCTCCAGTCTGAACCAGCCGTTGAGTTCTGTTTCTTGAGTGGAGAAAGTTATTTAGAAACCAAGCTAAGTGTGCTTATTTCTATTGGGGTGTTCCCATTCCTAGGCCACCTAATCGAATGGAGCTGAGGGATATATATGTATGTATGTATGTATGTATGTATGTATGTATGTATATATACAAACACTTGAATCTATGGTTCTGTACTTACATATATTGAAAACCATCAGTTAACCTGTGGCTGGTGTGGCTCAGTGGATTGAGCACCCCCATTGGATTCCCAGTCAGGGCACATGCCTGGTTGCAGGCCAGGTCCCCAGGTGGGGGCTTACGAGAGACAACCAATAGACGTTTCTCTCACACATTGACATTTATCTCCCTCTCTTTCTCCCTTCCTATACTTGTAGTTCCCTTTTCCAATAATCCCAAACTCCCATGATCCTCGTTAACTGTATTTCACTGTGTATAGTGCACACCCACAATTTGCCATGCGTTATACACAGGATTATGTAATCATACCCGTGTATAATGTGCATCTTTATTTTACCCTCAAAAATGTGGGCTAAAATGTGCATTATACACAGCAAAATATGGTATATTGGGCCAATCCGCTCACACATAACCATTTGCTTGCTACCACCCACCTTCTCACCTCTCAGGCTCTGACACTCCAAGCCACTATTGCTACCATGTCCTTATATAGACACCCTCCTCACCCTGCCCTGTGCTCAGTAATACCATGGGGCCACCACCCCTCTACCCCTGTGCTAACATCTACCCTGCCTAGCTTCACCTAAGGAGTTTGAAAAGGTGGGAGAGAAGGGAGCTCCCGTCTTTTCCATTACACCGAATTTATTTAAAAGGAATAGACTGAGTCACTAGAATGGTATTTTACTTATATTTTGAAATGAAAAACAGATACATTAACTCAGTGGTCCACTAAGGACCCTCCTTTGGCATCTCTTAAGCTTTTCAAAGCAGCAGGAACAGTTATCATTTCGTGTTCCTAACACCTGACTTGGGCCTTGGCTTAGGTAAAACAGATGAACCTCTTCCTGCCCCCCGCTCCCTTTTCTTCTCTGACATCTGCTAAGCTCCCCCTTTGCTCTCTGACTTTTTATCTGTCGGGCTAACCTGAACTCCCCAAGGGACTTGGCATAATTTTTTCAGCCTTGAAATTGCCAGTGATGAGCAGATGACAGTTAAACATGGTCAGAGTAGATTAAAGTATGACCTCAGTGCCACTCAGAAAAACAGACTGGACTGTCATGCTGACTCCGAATGGCATCTCGTGATATTTCTCATGAAAAAAGAAAAAAAAGTGCTGTGTTGGCTAGGAAGGTAGCTCCATGTGAGAAACTGCTCAGGAAGTTGTGGTTTAGATTCAAGTATAATAGAGAAGTGTATCTGAAACTGACTGATCTCCCTAAGTAGTGCTAATTTGGCTGAGGAGATCAAGTTCAATGTTGTTTGAAAAATGAGGGACAGTTTAATTTGAAACAGGTGCACGGGAGCTATTGGAGAGGAGCCATGATCCCGAAGGTGATGTCCAGGTCAGGGTGTAACACAATCACTCCAAGAGCATGGGTCCTCACACCACAAAATGATTCATCTCTGATTTTGGGTACTTTACCTTGAGCCTGGCCTCTACTAATGCTGTCAAACCTATGCTTTGCAATTGGTCCACTCCCAGGTGGGATACAGGCCGGCAGAGTCCCCACAAGGCAACCACGGAGCACTGTTTTTGTTTCGTCTCCCTAAATATTGACATCCAAGTACCACCACTATTTGATCTTTTAAAATTCTCTTGGGTCTGGTTGAAAAACTAGGGCCTTGGAACCTTAGTAGGAAAAGATACTCTAATGGACTAAGACTTCCTACTTTCCTCTGATTCCTCTTTTTGCTCAAGGACATTACTTTAGTAATAGTGAGGAGTTCTAACTGCGCCTTACAAGATGAGCTCAGGACAAACAGCTTCTTTCACTCTTCACAAAGGCCTGTTCTTCAGTTGGTGGCTGCAGCTGCTATTTTCAGAGCCCAGCTGCATTGAGGCGTTACAGATTTTTGTATGTTCCTTAATTTCGTGTGCAGGTTGTGATTCAAGAGGCGAAAGAAGTGCTGATGGTGAATCGCGGAGGTAAAAACACTGAAATATAGATCACGCCCCCCTCACTTTATTTCAGTGAATTTCTAGGGTCAAGATTGGACACTGTCTCGACTGTAGTTAGAGGACTGTACTGTGTGACCAAGTTACAGGACAAATAGCCACAATCAGACCCTATGCTCCCGTCGGGGAGCCTAAGACACAGCAGCCAGAAGCCTTGACCAAAAGCTCAAGTTTAGCATCTCCTAGAGGTGAGCCCCAAATCGCATGCATTCATTCATTCCCTACTTTTCTTTCTCTGAATTTGAATTTCTCCATTAAAACTTAAAATATCCTTAGAAAGAGCCATATATTAAACATTAATCAGCAGTGACATGTTAGACAAACATTTCCCAGGGGGTGACCAGGACTGGAGGACGCCCTGATGTGCCCTGCTCTCGGTAAGCCGCCACACCCTTCTCAACCTTGGTTCCCATTACCCTCTTTATGGGGAGATTAAGGCTGACATTCAATGGAGCTCACTAATGATGAGTTCCTGGGAGGATCTTTGTATTCTCAACACTTAGCACAGCACCTGGTCCTTGGTTGGGGCTCATGAATGAGGACTGAATGACTAAGCAGCTTCTTCCTGCGCTGCCAGTACCCTCCCACCTCCTGAGACACCCACTGGCACAGTTTGCATTTCACTTCAGGAGACTGCAGTAGGGGGCTGTTGCAAGCATCGGAAACTCAAGCTGGCTGAAATGAGAAAACAAGGGAGAAGACGACAGGGCCTTGTGGAGAGGCCTCAGAAGAGCCTGGGGAAGTGCGACTCACCACTATTCCCCCCAGCTCTCTGAGGACCTTCTCTCTTGTCCTCAGTCCACTTAGAGGAGGAGACCGTGACTTAGCTCGGAAGGCTCGATGTCTTAGTAATACAGGCATGCCGTGTGTGTGTTTATGTGTGTGTGTACATGTACACGCACATCTACGTGTGATGTGTGCAGCTCCCAGGTGGGTTTACAGGCCGGCAGAGTCCCCACAAGGCAACCACAGAGCACTGTTTTGTTTCATCTTCCTAAATATTGACATCCAAGTACCACCACTATTTGATCTTTTAAAATTACTTGCATGCTTAAATTTATTTTTAAGGAGATTATATCACTGCTATAAATGCAAAATAGTATCACTTATCATGAACAGAAGGTATTTTTTTTAAAATAAATACAATGAAAACAACAGCACAGTATAAATTCTAGCTGGATCCCATTGCTGGTCAGAGGCTCTGATCCGTAGGCCTGGAAACAGCAGCGAGCAGAACAGACTGAATCAGCTCTCCTGGAGGTCACATTCAGATGGGGAGATCCCAACAACAAATCCATAAAAAATGTGTATCAGGTGGGCATGTGCTGGAAAAAATTAAGCAGGGTAGGAAACAGAGAAAGGTGGTAGGAAACAGAAGAAAGGACCCTCTGGGACAGAGTGGACAGAGAAGGTCTGCTGGAGGAGCTGGCATCCCTTAAGGGATGTCTGCAGGAAGAGCCTTCTAGGCAGGAGAAACAGTAATTGCAAAGGCCTGAGGATCCTGGTAGACTCCCACATTCTCTACCCCACAGTGTGAAGAACATTGCATCACAAATACAAGCTTAAGGGGCCATTATTCACTCTGGTAATCAATGTATCTGCCTCTAGCACATTTTAATGAGTATTATCCAGCACACTATTAAGAAATGAGTGAGAATGATCATGTGTCTACTACTGACTCTCAGGTTCAATAAGGGTCTGGATTCTTCTCGGGATATTAAAATTATGAAGCCGGCCCAAATCACAAGTCTGGTGTATGAGCCAGGATTATTAGCCTGTGATCTGAGACATAACTGACAAGCTGAGGGGATCTCCTCATGAAAGAAAGCTGCTTGAGGAACTGAAGATCAGAAGTTGATGGTTAAGAATACACCAAAGCCTGGGAGTGGGATGGCAAGAGAGGTTTCTTTCAAACCTTGCCTGTCCTGAGGTTCCCCATCACACCAATGAAGCAACTGCTGAGCAGATCTGCGGTAACACTAATGGGCGTTTGTTTAGCCCTTAATGTGCTTTAAAAAGCTTTTCGTATATTTAATCCTCACAGTGCCCCTGTGGAGTATAATTATCTCCATTTTACAGATGAGGAAATCTGAGGTTCACAGAGGGTAAATGGTTTACCAAGGTCAGACACCAGTGTTAATCGTAAGATAATTAGCTTAAGGTAAAGGAGGGTTAGCTTGATATAAATGATATTTGACATAATATACGGATTTCAGCATAATTGCCTCCAACCAACTCTGACTGCCCAGAAAGCAGAAAATGTTACACCAGCTCAGAGGGTAACCCTCTTGGCTGCAAGTTCCGGGGGAGAGAGAGGAGAGACAGCACAGGTTCCTACTTCCTCCCCCAACCCTCCCAACGAAAAAGGAATACTTACAACTATCAGAAGTGTAGCATCACTATCAAAAGTCCATGAAATCAGCCTTGGCCAGGTGCGTTACTCTGTTGGAGCACCATTCTGTGCACTGAAAGGTTGCCCGATCGATCCCCAGTCAGGGCGCAAGTCTAGGTTTCGGGTTCGATCCCTGGTTGGAGAGTGTACTGGAGGCAACAATACATGTTTCTCTCTTGCATTGATGTTTCTCTCTCTCCCTTCCTTTCTCTAAAATGAATGGAAACATGGCCAAACACGTCCTCAGGTGAGGATTACAAAAAAAAAAAGTCCAGCCCTGACTGGTGTGGCTCAGTTGGGGGTTGTCCCACAAAACTACAGGTTGCAGGTTGAATTCCTGGTCAGGGCACATGCCTGGATTGCAGGTTCAGCCCCCAATCGGGGCACATATGATTGATGTTTCTCTCTTACATCGATGATTCTCTCTGTCTCCCTCCCTTCCCTTCTTTAAAAATAAATACAATCTTTTTTCAAAAAGCCCATGAAATCAACTACATAAAGTGTGTTAGTTTTACAACATGGTACAAATCAGAACACTTTCATGAAATTAGAAATTTTCCATCCACCACCTTTACCCTGTGGTGGGGTGCTGCCTGTGAGGCGAGGCTCAACCTGCGGTGAAGGGAGGACCTGGATTCTGCCACCGGCACCGCGAGCTGTGTGTGTCCTGTTCGGTCACACAGTGCCAGGCTCCCACAAGGGCCCATGCTGGGCTCAGTGCTCTGCTGTTGCTGTCTTGAAATTCTTGATACATTTTAAAGAAAGGGCCCTGCAAATTGTGTAGCCATTCCTGCTGCTGCTTCTTTCTTGCTCCTGCCTCCCTCTTTCTCCTTTCTTAGGAAAGTGTCTTCTCTTGACTTTTATTTTTCCTTTCCCAGTTTGTTAGCTGGCCCTTGGCTGCCCTGGGTTGGATCCTGTGGCTCAGGACAGCACCCCCTGCCCACCTGTGGCTCTTTCTTCCTTTCCAAGCCCCTCTCCACTCTCCCATCAGGCAGACCTTTCAGACATGCCAAGCATGGACCCCCAGGACTTGCTGCTCTTGCCCAAAAGGCCCTTCATGTTCCCCATCTTCTCTTGGTTGGGACCTTTTCCTGATGCCGGCCTCAGCTGGAACAGTCTCCCTCTTCCTGAGAATCCTTCCCTGCTGACACCCTTGACAAGTGTCTCCACTATCCCTCCAAACCCTCTCTATGCCCTCAGGCATACTACTTATGGCACTTTATCTTCCTCATGATACACTGTTTTATTTAAGATTTTATTTATTTATTTTTAGAGAGAGAAGAAAGCAGGGGGAAAGAAAGGGGGGGAAACATCAATATGCAAGAGATACATCAACCAGTTGCCTCCCACATACCCTCAACTAGGGACCTGGCCCACAACCCAGGCACGTGCCCGGGCTGGAAATCAAACCAGTGACCTTTTGGTTCACAGGTTGGCCCTCAGTCCACTGAAACACAACAGCCAGGGCCCTCATGACACACTGTTTTTATTATCTGCCTCTTTCCTCTAGACTAGAAGCTCCTCAAGGTCAGGGACTTTGTTTATTTTGTGCACAGTTGTATCCTCAGTACTTAATGGTGTCTGGCACATATAGGTGCTTAATAAATATTTACTGGGGGAGGGGGTTGAGTACACAGAATGTCACCCAAGAGCTGCGTCTGTAGACAGCTTCAGGCATCAAAGTAAGGAAAAGTCAAGTTCTGTCATCTAATCCAGTGGGAAAGAGTGGGGCCAGAGCTGAAAGTTTCTGTGGACAGAAGGTGACATCTAAATGTTTCTCAGAAGCCAAGTGTATTTGGGAAAGAGTAGGATGAGATCCAGCAAGAGAGCAAGGCTGCTCAGCTCCCGGAGGGTGGAGGCCTGGTCAGGATGATTGAAAGAAGAAACAGTCTAGGGAAGCCCACTGGCCTGGACCCCACTGTGCAATGGAGTGAATGAGCTGATCCACCTTGAATCTTTAAATGCCACCCGTACTCAGATAATTTCCTTATCTATGTCACAAGCTAAGGATCTCATTTAACCCTTGAACTAGTTTACCTAAATACCAGGAGGTGTTTAGATAATACCTCTCTTCTTTGGAGGGTCCTCGGGGGACTCAAATTCAAAATGTCCAAAGCAACTCATAAAAGCATAAAAGACTGGTGTCGAAATCCTGGAGTCACCACCTCATTTGTTCTCTGTGTCATCTTGGCTCAGTTACAAAATTCCTCTGATTCTGTCTCCTTAACTGTGAATTGGATATAAACAACAATAACAATCTTGCAGCCCAAAGGCCCCCATAACTCAGTCCTAACTCCTTGAAGAGAACAGCATCATATGCCAACCTCTGTGGGCTCTTCTATATTTATGACTCATAAGTGTAAGACACACTTTGTTATATGTTGTGTATTTAGCAGATGGGTCAATGGTATGTCCCTTGGCAACTTTTGCCTGGAGAAAATAAAGGCGTTATTGAGTGAATCTTGATAAGATTGTAGCAGAAAACACAAATCTACATTTCTTCTCTAAGGTCTTAAAGAGCAGTAAGGATGGAGGTAAGGCCCTCAGGCTGCCAGTGAATTTCAGGCTTTTGCGGTCAGTCAGGGTCAGCTTCTCTGAGGCAAGGGACATGTTCTCCATTAGGGCAGAGTGCATGGGGCCCATATCTTTAGGGGCCCTAGAAAATGTTTTAATTTTAATTTATTTTAAATCCAGAAGAAAAGTGAATATTAGAGTAATGAATATGATAATGAAGGCGGTCTAGATTGTTTGTTTTTATACCAACAGGATTGTAAAATGTATAAAAAGAGGAGAAAAAAGATTATATATTTATTTATTTATTGCTCTGGTAGGTATGGCTCAGTGAATTGAGCACCAACCTGCAAACTGAAAGGAAGTGAAAAGTCACTAGTTCCACTCCCAGTCAGGGCATATGCCTGGGTTGCAGACCATGTACCCATTTAGGGAAGTGTGAGAGGTAACCAGGTGATGTATCTCTTGCACATCGATATTTCTTTCCCACTCTGTCTCACTCCCTTCCCCTCTCTCTAAAAGTAAAATAAATAAATAAAAAACTATATATATATGAAAGAGCCCATGAAAGCCTAAGTGTCCAGGCCCCATGAAAATCACAAATGTGGCCTCAGTGAATATTAGCCTCCCAAATGCAGGGGCAGAATTTATGGAAGTAGATGTGGGTGAACGCTTCACTCCACCTTTCCCCCTCTGCCCAAGTCACACTGTCTCAGGGAAATGTGTGAGGAAAATTGTTGTGTAAAGTCTCTAGCATTTCTTTATGCATGTGGGCAGTCTAACTGTGGGAGAAATACCAGTAAGTAAGGAGTTTGGAATGGTGGCATTCAGAGCATTGAGGAGTGAAATCCAGCTTTTTTTACATTTATTCGTATGGAAATGATTTCTATTTATATGTTTCTTGCTATGACTTGCATTTTTCCAGACCACAGAAGAGCATGACTTCTCAGGGGAGGATGTCACAGACCAGATAACCCTCCTGCAGGGTCTTGGAGGATGAAGGGTTTTTTCCAGGTGGACGGGATGGGACAGTATCTGGCCAAAGGGATAGAATTTCACAACAACCCATTTACTGGGTGGAACAGCCAGTGGACAGGATTTGGACTGTCTCAGAAGGACAGTGGGTGGGGCAGTTCTCTGAGATCTCATGAGAATTAGAATTGTCTTCCAGTCCGTCCCTCCCAGGAAGATGGTGGAGGCCTCAAATGCCAGGCTGAGGAGTCGGGGCTTTATCCTGTAGGCAGCAGAGGGTGTAGGCACCAGTGTAGAAACTGAAAAAGGACAACAGAATCACTACTTGGACATTTAAGTCACCTCTGACAGCAATTCAGATGGAGAGGGAATCACAGGCAATGAAGGTGTGTGTGTGTGTGTGTGTGTGTGTGTGTGTGTGTGTGTGTGTTGGGGGCAGAAGGTGGGCGGTGGGGAGTGTGGCAGAGACCAGAGCTGGGAGGTCAGTGAGTGGAAGATTCCACTAATTGCAACAAAGTGGGATGAACCAATGCTGTGGAAACGGGGACAGAAAGGCGAGAACAGGGTGGGGCCACATTTAACCCACACAATGAATGGGATTGGTGATGGGTATGAGGTGTGGAAAGCAGGTTGTGTGTGAAACTGAGAATAAACTTGAGGTTGCGGGCTTCCACCATCGGGGAATGTTGATGCCATGGTAAGGACTTCACTGAAGATAAAGAAGAGCTTCAAGGGTACGGAGGGAACGTAATGCTTTTATTGGAAGCATTTTATCGGAGCTTTTATCAGAAAAAAGAAGGGGGGTTCTCAATAGTTACTTGCTATCAAGAGCCCAGCACACTGAAGACTGAGCGGACAGGTAGACCCTACGTATGGGGTCAATCGCCCACCTCCCCCTCTGAGACCTGCTCCCCCTTCCGCCCCTCCAATTCTTGAAAGAACCACCTCAGTTTGTAGCAGCCATGTTTCTGCCCAGTGACCCGCTCTTGGACCACAGATGATTGGACAGGGGTGTGCATGTGACACCGGCTAAGCCAATCAGAGCCCTTCCCAGGACATTCCAGAGAGAGCAGCCATGACAGCCGAGGAGCCGCCCGCCGCGGAGACTCCAGGTAAGAATATTGCAGTCTGAGGCAAAAGCCAGTACAACAGAAGTTCTGAGGGTGAAAGCCTCAGCATGCAAGGAGCTAACGGAGGTCAGTGTCAAGCTGCCAGAGAAAATGGTGGACCAGGGCCTCTTAAGCCCTCCCTTGTTGGAGGTTTTCTCGTTACAGTGAGAAGCTGTTGAATGGTTTTAAGGGAGAGATTGACTTGACGTGGATGATATTTTCAAAGTTTAGCGCGGCTGGAAAAAGTACGGTGGGGGTGGGGCAAAGGCGGAGAGCGGTTTGGTGGCTCCTGCGGTCTTCAGGTAGATGGTGGCGGACTCGACGTCAGTGGTGGTGGTGGTGATGGAGGGAGCGGACTCCAGACAGTACTCAACGGTGGGAGGCCTGGAAAGGGATCGGTGGAATCAGGACAGGTGGCAGATGACGGTTATGCTCTTACCAAGATGGGAAAGAAGGGAAGAAGACGTTGAGTCTTCCGTTTGGACAAGTTAGTTCTGGGGGTCGATGGTACGTCCCTAGGAGATATTAAGAGGAAGGCAGTGGAGTTGACGAATTGGGTCAGGGGTGCACGGCCCTGGATGCTGTAAATGTGGGTGGTGGCAGCATGCAACTGGTGTTGAAGCCAGTGTCTAGATGAAACCACCCGAGAGCCGGGCACAAGGACCTGTAGTCTCCAACTAGTAGAGGGGAAGGAGCAAAGAAGGAGGTCGAAAGACCCAGACCACTTAGCCCTGGTTGAGTCCCTGCAGCGACCAGAGAAGGACCCTTTAGATTTGGTAATGAAGTTACCCTGACCTTGGACAATGTGGGTGGAGTAGTGGATCTGGAAGTAAAATTGGGGTGGGCCTCATTTTGGCGTGTGAAGGGCATTTAGAGGGCAAATTGGGAAATCTGAAAATGAACTTTATATCAGATAATGTTGTATCAGTGTCGATTTTGTGTGTATGATAGTGGTCTGTGTGTTATGTAAGAGGGAATCCTGGTTCTTAGGAGATGCATGTTGTAGTATTTATTGTAGTATTTATGGGTGAAAAAGCAGGATGCCTTATACTTTACTGTGGTTCAGTAATAACAACAAACTAAACATATATACATACATATATTTATATATCTATTATTTATGTATAAGTTCTATTTACATTTATATATAGGCACATTAATGTATCAGAGAAAGAAAGCTAATGTGATGAAATGCTAATTGGAAAAATCTAGGTACATGATATTTTAACACTTTTTCAACTTTGCTGTAGGCTTAAATTTGTCCTCAAAAAATGTGAAAAAGTAATGTAGAGTGAATGGCAGGTGATGGGGAAGTGGAAATGTTACAGAACAGACCCAGGGGTGTGGTGAACAATATACTATTACCGAATGGACCCACCCTTATGCTCCGGGAGTCCCCCACCCCATACTAGGTTCGCCTTGCCCACTGCCAGGGAAAGATGTCTCTCAATGCCAGAGACTGGTGAAAAGGAAAGGGATTATTTATTTAAAGAGTTATAAGACGTAAGAGTAATAACTTAATGTCTTCATTGAGATCCCAAAGTCCTTTAGAATACCCACAAATACACAGTCCTTCCTTCCCCCTCTGCCCAGTCCGGGGTACCGTATCTCTGAAAAAGAAATAGAAGTCCATGGTTCTCCTCTGCCCAAGCTGTGTGGTCCCAAAAAGAGGCCACATGGCTGCTGTGCCTGGGTTTAAATCCCAGCACCAATCTTCCTTTGCTGCACCATTTCTGACTCCTCCCACAATCAGTTACATCTGCCATCATTCCCGAATTTTTCCAGCTTTACTGGGCTGCCATAGTAAGTCCGGGCAAGCGTGGCCCTGTGGTGTAGAGCCAGTCATCTCCAAGCTCTTATGCAGGCTCTGTAACCAGGGGAGTTGCCTCCCTGTAACATCATGGGTTGAAGTCACTCCTATCCCCCTGGCTCAAAGCAGGGCCACAGCTATTTAACATATCAATGAAACCAGTTAAAGGTTATAGATATGTTAAATGACCATGCTAGAGGTTGTCTGCAAAACTGTTGCTATTCAAAACAACTCTCAATGGCCCTGCCCCGTGCGTCCCATCCCCCAGCTCAGACTTGTGGGGGAGAGGACATCATACACACACACACACACACACACACACACACACACACACACACACATATTTTAATATTTCCTGGACATCAAGTTCTGGACCCCATTACAAGTCTGTATTTGGGGCCCCCACTTGGCTGCACCCTGTTACAGAAACAGCATAGTTTTCAAGGCGAGAAGTGGTATAGTAAGTAGCTGGAGGGGAATGTGAGGTCAAGGGAGGGTTTTATACAAAATTTAAAAAAATGAGCATGTCTATATGTTGACAGGAATGGTCCTGTGGAAAGGGAGAAATTAGTAATGTAAGAAAGGGCTGAGAGGTACAGGGCAAAGTTCTTTAAATATATATATTTTAATTTGAGAGAGAGGGAGAAAGAGAGAGACAGAGAAACATTAGTTTGTTGTTTCTCCCAGACCACTTAGCCCTGGTTGAGTCCCTGCAGCGACCAGGCTATTTATGCATTTATTAGTTGATTCTTATATGTGCCCTGACCCGGGATGGAACCCACAACGTTAGTATATTGGGATGAAGCTGTAACCGACTGAACAACCTGGCCAGGACCTCAGGGACAAAGTTCTTGGAGAGCCAAGTAATGGTCCTGAGCATGTGAAGGACAGACTGACATTTTCTTCATAAAGTAGGATCTGAGGCTCTTGGCCAACAAAGACTAGGACAGCAAGTAGATTGGAGCACAGGGCCATGAAAAAATTGGTGAATTTGCTTTTTTTTTTATGTTTAAGAACCAAATGAAGATTATTCATATTGGCTTAGGGAAGAAGCCAACAGAGAGATTTAAATCCTTACTGGTCTGGGCCTCAGACAAGTGTGTTTACATTTCTAACACAAGGGGGTTGAACTGGGAGCTTTCAAATGACCCTCCAAACTCCTGTACCCTCAGGGTCCCTTAATGACACTTGATGGGGAGCTTTGACTGAATAACACAGCCACATTTTTGGGTTGTTTGAAGAATAAAAGATGGCCCTGGCTGGCTGGCGTGGCTCAGTGGATTGAGCTCTGGCCTGTGGACCAAAGGTTTGCCGGTTCAATTTCCAGTCAGGGCACATGCCTGGGTTGCAGGCTGGGTCTCCAGTTAGGGGCATGTGAAAGGCAACCATCTATGTTTCTCTTCCTCTCTCTCCCTTCCCCTCTCTCTAAAAATAAATAAATAAAATCTTAAAAAAAAAAGGAATAAAAGATCACTAGTAAAAAGCCTAAGAGTTTTCTAATTGAGGGTAAAATCCAGTATGTACAGAGAGACACTTGAAAGGCAGGCTGCTTAAGGCTTCTGAGCACCCTAGGGGAATGAGGGGGTTGCCCCAGAGGTCACTGGGGCTCTGAGATGCCTTGATGGGGTGCCTTTGGGTGAACACAGTATGAGGTCCCTTTGAGAGTAAATCGTGTTCTCTCTTGGCACTTGCTGAAGTTGGCATTGCACAGCGTGAAATGAAATAGCACATTAATGTGATTAACACTGAATAAACCTCTGTGTATGAGCAAATATAGCATGAAGTGGGTTCAGGAATTTTAAAATATCTATTATTAAAGACAGCCCTCAGGGCTGCAGTAGCATCTGATGACAAGCCACAGGCTGCTACTGGAATCTAATATTCCTGTAGTCCTTTCCTCCAGCAAGGTGCATTGTCAGGCTTCTGTGCTAATGCTCTTTCCAGATCCTCTCAGGGGACTATCACCACTACCCCATTTTATAGATGAAGAAACTAAGAGCATTGTCAACAGCAGGTTTCTAATATCGTTGAAGATAGATACAGTGGGTGTCATTTGCTTCCCAGTGAATGGCAGGGTGCCACGGGAAGGGAAGAAATCTCTCAGCCTGAGAGCTGTCCCCGTGAGCCAAGGGCATCGTGATGGGATAGCTCCGTGCAGACTGCTTTACACAGATGGTCTCACTTAGTCTTGAAGACAACACTTGGCGGTTGGTATTATTAACTCCAAGAGGGAACTGAGGGCAGAGAGGTTAAATAACTTGCCAAAGGTCACCCAGCAGAATCAGATTCAAGTTCAGATATGTCTGAAAGGAAGCTTGTGCTCTTGACTTCCTGGCTGGACATTGTCTTCCAGAAGAGCACAGTGTGGACTTGGGGAGTTCTTGCATCCACTTTACTTGAAAGAGGTTAGCACAGTGCTGAGGACAGGTAATCAGACACTACAAATATCTGCATTGACTGAGGGACTGACAGTTTGACTGGATGAATGAGTGGAAATGTGAATTCCTATCTTGCGGGGTCTTTCTCTTCAAATTGAGGATTTCCCCATAGCTTATGAATGCTCAATCTAATTAAGGCAAAAAGGCATCAGAAAATTGCTGGGCCTTTCCTTTATTAACTGTCAAGTGCAATCCATAGGCTATTTACATGCCAAGGTCATGGATCAGTCTTCAGCTGCCCTCCTTTCATTCATCTGGAAATGCTTGGAACATTAAATTTATTGAGACAAAACTGACGGGCAGGTAGGGGTAATAAGATTTTGGGGACAGGGAATATCAGAAGGAGTTCTAAGCCACTCTGGGGTCAGTTCTGCTCCTTCGCTGTGCTAACTTCCATGTCCTGGCTTCTCTGCACTATAGTCTAAATGAGCAGCAAATATCTGTACCTTGGGCATTGTTCACGGAGCCCATCAGGATAGGGAGGAGAAAAAATAGATGGAGAGAAGAAGGAGTCCCTACTCCTGGCTTTGTCTATTAGTTTGGAATGGAAAGAGTGAGGCATGGAAGGTTAGTTGGTAGGGATGGTCTTGAAACTTCAAAGATCAAAGGAATTCTTGTATAAGCCTCCATCAAACAGGCCTGGGAATTGGAAAGTGGAAGTTCATTGTTACACCTGCCGTTTGCAGCTAGACTATGACTAAGTGGTCCCCTGTCTCTGGTGAGCTCCTGCCAATGCCTCCTCCATGTCCACCAGCAAAGAGAGGTGGGGGGCATGTGTGGGCCCACACCTGGCATTCCTTGCAGAGCATCCTTGGGAATAAAAAGCAGGAGGTAGCCCAGGCTAGTGTGGCTCAGTGGATTGAGCACTGGCCTGTGAACTGAAAGGTTACTGGTTCAATTCCCAGTCTGGGCACCTGCCTGGGTTGCAGTCTAGGTCTCCATTTGGGGGCGTGCAAGAGGCAACTGGACCATGTAACTCTCAAATATTGATGTTTCTTTTCCTTTCTCCCTCCCTTCCCCTCTCTCTAAAAGTAAATAAAATCTTTTTAAAAACCCCAAAACCAGGAAGTAGGCAGTAAGTTCCAAAACAGGGAGATAGACCCAGGAATTGTAGTGACTCATGACACTTAAGATGGAGAAAGGACTCAGATATTCTTTATCAAGACCAGACGTGATTTGCCCTGACTGCAGGTCATTTTAAATGCTTTCTGAGTCTCTAACTCAGAAAGACTGGTTTTCTGCAGCCGATGGCTATGTGGATTTAACCTCACACATCACAAAGTAAAATGGTCCACTTAGAAGCAAAAAGTAACAATATTAAACCAAACCCCCAACTCACCCTCCTTTTATTTCCTCAGGAAACAGTCTAGGTTCAAGGTCTAGTCTAAGCAGGGAATGTTTCCTCTCCTGGTATGGGGGGCAAAGTCCCTTTTTACTTTTCTCTGTGTACGGCTCAGCTCATGTTGCACAGAGCTCCAGAGAGAAAGGTCCTCCAAGGAGCAGGGCAGGACCCTCCTTGAGTTGAGTCAGTGGTGAGTAATTGCTGTCGTTGGACAGTAGAATAGGAAGGTGATTAAGGATCCCCAAGATCTACACACCAACCACTGACCCTAACGGAATGTAATAAATCCTGTATTCAAGTCAGGATGAAGTGTTTTAGGTGCACAGAGAAAGCAGAGGGGTGGGAAAGGCTTCTGTGCTTCCCAAAGCGGTTCCCTGTCCTGGGAGTTGTCAGAAACTCTGTGGGTGGGCTCCGGCAATCTGAGTTTGAAGAAGGCCCCCAGGTGAGTCTGATGCTTGGTAAGGTTTGAGAATCATGCAAGGAGTTGGCAAAGGCCCCTGCAACCAGCAGCCTATTTTTTGCAAATAAAGTTTAATTAGAGCATAGCTGTAGTCATTCTGTACATATCGTCTGTGGCTACTTTCCTGCTGTGACAGTGGGTTAGAGTCCTTGTCACAGAGACAACATGCTTGTAAAACCTAAAATATTTACTCTCTGGCCCTTCATAGAAAAAATTGCTGTCCCCCCCCAAGAAGGGGGGATGGTGGCTGGGAAGAGGCTGATGGGGCTACAGTCTCTGGCAGCTAAACTTAAGTCAGTCAGGTGCTGGGGCTCAGTTCTAGTTGGTGGACTTCTTGAAAACTTTAAATACAGAAAATTTTATGCGTGATAAATACATAACAGTCAACACAATTAAGAAGTTGGGTTTTTAAATAAAAGACAGAGAAGACAATTCCAGGAGGCCCCTGGTACTGAGTGTCTGTTCAGCTCAGTACTGCGCTTGATGCTTTAGGTACTCTGTTCCCGTTTCACTGCTGAGGAAGTTGAGGCTGGAAGGTGAAGTAACATCCCAAGTTCTCAGAGCTCAGCATTATAGAGTTTGGGCTGGTTCGTGGATCAGCCTTGTTCTCTAGTCAGGCTCTTTGCCCTGCATTCACCACCTCTGTTTTCTTAGTTATAAGACAGAAACTCCCCTGATGGACGACAAGGCACCTCACAGGAATCCGTTAATCAACACACGCACTTTTCATACTATTTCCAGTGGAGGAGACGGGTCAGCAGAGGCTGGAGAACTCAACTCAGGCCTGTATCCTGGGGGTGTCCAATCTTGTGGGGAGCGCAGTGAGGAAAGGACAGGAGATGGAGGGCACACAAGGGCACAGGACCAGCTCTTACACGTGCGAGCCAAGTGCCAAATTGGTGCTACATAACGATACCACAGGCTGCTGCTCCTTCTCTCCAGCTCCCCGGTTGTCATTGTGAGGGTATGAATCAGGGCGCCCCCTAGGGAGAAATACTTGGTGGTGATGGTGAGTCTTGTGTCCCTGAGAGAGAACTGTCAGGACATTTGCTGCTCTGATAGAGGAATGGAATAGACTCAGCTGGGCAGTAAGATGCCAAGTTTGTGATCAGATTGAGGAACCTGTTACTATGTGACATCCTGGCAATATTGACGCTGGGGGCTGGAGGTCAGAGCAAAAGTAAAGCCTTGCCCTGGCTACCACTTAAGAAACCTGGGGCTAAACACTACTCTCTGAGCAGCTAAAACCGTGACCAGGAAAGCCCCTAGCCCAGTTATCTGTTTTGGCTTCCACATATTTTGTTAGGGTAAGAAGACAAGATGTATTCTTAATGAATAAACAAGAGTGTGGTAAGTCAGGCCAAAATTAAAACCTCTGAAGAAAGCAAGCATTTTGAGAAGACTCATAATAAACTGCTTTCTGGCATCAGACAAATCAATGCCCATGATCTGATATTTTTATTATTTTAAACAAGCAACTTGGAGTGTCTTCTACATGCCAGAAATTATACTAATCTTTTTAAACCTGGGGTTACCAATCCTCTCTTCACAGCAACTCTGAGGGGCAGGTCCCCATTTTACTGTTGGAGTGGTCAAGGCTCAGGCAGAGGAGTGACACTTGACTGGACCTCACCAAGAGCGCATGGCAGAGCTTAGTTTCCAACCCAGGACTTAGGATTCTGTGTCTTCTGTTCCTTTCACAGCATCACATGTACTCCGAAACTAAGTCTGGACTTTGGAAAGAGCCCAGGGACACCAGGGAAACACAATACTTAGTTCTGTGGATGTCTTCACGTTGACATAGTAAAGTATTTTTAGGGCAGTAGTTCTTGGGCCAGATGGAACCCTACTTCTATTGATAACAGACACTGGGCTGCTACGTAGATGGTAATCTGGCTGCAGAGCACGGCTGTAACAGCACCCTCTCTTCCCCTCTTGCACCTATTGAGACTTTGCCTGGAAAAAATGATTTCATCTTGCATTTACGTACTTTATTTTTTTATCGATTGATTTTATTTTAATATATTTTTAAATATTTTATTTATTTATTTCTAGAGAGAGGGAAAGAGAAAGACAGGGAGAGAAACATCAATAATGTGTGGTTGCCTCTCACACACCCCCTACTGGGGACCTGGCTTGCAACCCATGTATGTGCCCTAACTGGGAATTGAACCAGTGACCCCTTGGTTTAAAGGCTGGCACTCAATTCACTGAGCCACACCAGTCAGGGCTTATTTGTTGATTTGAGAGAGAGAGAGAGAGAGGGGAAGAGAAAGAGGGACATCAATTTGTTATTCCATTTATTTATGCATTCATTGGTTGCTTCTTGTATGGGCCCTGATGGAGAATCAAACCCTCAACCTTGACATATCGGAACAATGCTCTAACCAGCTTAGCTACCCATCCAGGGCTACATACTCCCCCCACCCCCCACACCCACATTTCAAAAGACTATTGTGTTAACTGGCTAAGTCCTTAGAACACAGGTGGCAAACACAAGGCCCACGAGCCAAATCTGGCCTTCCACCTTTTTTATCTGGCCCGGCACGTTGTTTCTACCTGAGGGCAGCTGAGCTCTTGCTTAACTATTAAAAAGTAGTTACATTTATACAGTCCAAAAATTACATTCAGCTCTTTGAAGGCAACCTTGAGGCTGATGTGGTCCCTGGTGAAAATGAGTGTGACACCCCTGCCTTAGAACAACCTTGGGAGGAGGACAGGTGTTAGTTTTCAGTTTGATAAATGAGGAAATTGAAGTAACTTTCCTAAAATCTTATGTTAATGATGTTAAATCAGTCTAAACCTGAGACCTCACCCAGATAGCTGCAAAATCGGAGAACAAAACTTGGATGACTCCACAGTGATGGAGGTTATCATCCATCAACAAAAAAACAGAGTTGGCTAAAAATGGGTGATCCAAATATCTAAGAAAATGTAAGTCTATACACTGCTTGAGGTTGCAGAAGAGGTGTGATCTGCCCTCCCAGCATCTAAGAAGTTGGGGGGGATGGTAAAAAAAGCAGGGCTTTGGTGTAATTCCATGAGAGGAATAGGCACAGTGCCCATTCTTTTAGAAGAGCCCAGTTTTTAAAAAAGGTATTATTTATTTATTTCTAGGACGAGGGGAAGGGAAGGAGAAAGAGAGGGAGAAAAACATCCATGTGTGGCTGTCTCTCGCACACCTCCCACTAGGGACCTAGCTGGCAACCCAGACAGGTGCCCTGACTGGGAACTGAACTGGTGACACCCTGGTTCGCAGGCTGGCACTCAATCCACTGAGCCACACCAGCCAGAACTACAGCCCAATTTTGAGGAATTGGGAACAGTAGTTCAATATAACTTGACACAGTGGAGTCATTAAGATTATCCTGCCTTCTTCTTGCTCTGTGAGAAACCTTCTAGTTGTGGTTTGCCTTCCTGAGTAACTTTCCCGTAAGGAGAGTCTGCTGGTCAAATGTTGCTACGTGGCAATTGTGTTCTTTTAAAATGAAGTGGTGTCCTGAGTTGTGTACCATTCTCTCAGTATTTTGTACATTCTTCCTGAGTTGGATTAACTGGTGCAAGGGGGACCTGAAGAACTGAGGACCAGATTCTGGGTGATGGTCAATTTGATAAGAGTCTTACCTAAGTAATGAAACAACTGTCCATGTCTAAACCTTCAAAGGAAGCAGAAATTATCAGGTAGGGAAATTGTGGGACACAATAAATATGGGGTAATGAAGAAATAAACTAGAATGAAATGAAGCGGAGTTAATTGAACCAAACTAGAGGAGGAGGTGGCACCTGGAGAAGGCCTTAAAAATTCAAGCCTACTGCCCAGGCTGATGTGGCTCAGTGGATTGAGTGCTGGCCTGAGAACTAAAGGGTTGCCAGTTTGATTCCCAGTCAGGGTAAATGCCTGGGTTGCAGGCCAGGTCCCCAGTAGAGGGCATGGGAGAGGCAACCACACATTGATGTTTCTCTCCCTCCTTTCCCCTCTATCTAAAATTAAATAAATAAAATCTTAAAAAAAAGAATTCAAGTCTACTCATGGGCAAAAGATAAAATAGCAGAAGGGGAAGTAGGTCTGAAAAATGGGAGCTTGTTGGGAGGACTATTTACTGGATATACTCATTTGGAAGGCCTAGAAAAAAATCTGAAGTAAACAAATGGGTAAAAAATGTAGAATTCTATCACAGCCAATCAGTCAAACTAATACCTACCAGTTGTTCCTTGGAAATTATGAGATAGAGTGGGGTCGGAGAAGGAGGGGCAGAACTGAGCACTCCGTTCGTGTGATATAGCCTAAAATCCAGCAAAGCAAATAGCACTGGCCCTGGAACCAGACCATCTTTGAGAGAAATCCCTTTCAGCCTCCTGTCAACTTTGACTGGAGATTTCATCCCTCCTCTTGACTTCTCCTCATCTGTAAGGTGGGCCTCCCTCAAGGTTGAAAGGATTAAATGGGATAATGAGCATGCTCTTATTCCAGTGCCTGCCCCATAAATGCTCAATAAGTGCTTTTTGTTATAATCCCTATCCTTTGGGATTAGGCATTAAACACAAGCTCAAGACATTGAAACTCACTACAGCATAAAGTGCCTTGCTGTTGAGACCTGGGGAAATTGTGGTTTCCCTGTGTTGCACTCAGCAGCAGGCAGCCTTCTCACTCTCTCACGCAAAGCCCCGAAAGCCCAGAAGGCCACCGCAGTTTTGCCAGACAAAGTCAGCCTGCTGTGAACCACACAAGTTCTGGCCCCAGGGCATTTTCACTCACTGTGCTCTCTGCCTGGAAGGCTTTTCCCCAAGACAGTGACAGGATTTGCACCTTCATTTCATTTAAACACCTGCTCAGATGCTACATTATCAGAGAACAGCTGGCCCTGACCTAACTCTCTCTATAAAGTGGCATCCACACTGCCACTGGGGTCTAGCACTCTATCCATGTATTGTTTTCTGTGTCTCCTTGGCACTCATTACCTCTGATGTGTAATTATGGGTTTATTGTCCGTTCCTCATTAGGATGCACATGAGAGTAAGGATTTCATTTTGGGCTCTACTCTTTCTTTTTAAATTACCCTTCTTACTTCCTTCTACTCAAAAGCCTAGCATAGCCGTCTCTTGAAAGAGCCTGGGGATTCTTCTCATTTTGTTAGGGAAAGGCATCTACTTGCCAGCTCCCTATCATTATCACATGTACACAGAAGACAGGACGTACTCCATACAGTGTAGTAACACGTGGCCATGCCTGTTGGGTATATGCTGTAGAGTGTTCCAGGTAGAGGGATAGTAAGTACAAAGTCCCTGGGGTGGGAGCAGGTGGTGAGGCTGAAATGGAGGAGGAGCTGGCAGTGGGAGTGGAAGAGAGGATAATTCCAAAGTTTTTGGTCTAAATAACAAAAGAATGGAGTTGACATTTGCTAAAATATGTCAGCTCTTGCATGTGTTAAGTTTTTAGATGCTTTCAGGTTGGAGACACCTGCAGTATGCCAAGTGCTTCTCATACATCATCTTCACTGCACAGATAAGGAAACCAAAATACCAGAAGTTACACATCCCTAGTCTCAGAACACACGCTTGAAAGGCTGGCATTTGAACCCAGGCTGCTTCTCCAAGGGTTTGTCACCCTGAGAAGCACTGGTCACTGAAGAAGAGCTGAGAGGGGATTTGCTTGCAGTTGAAAAAAATCAAGAATAATTTAGTTAAGGTGAACTCAGTCTTTTTTCCCAAATTCTGGAATAGAAGGACAAAGAAGGCCCTTCTGTAGTCAGACTGATAAGTTTAGGGCAAATAACAGGAAGCACCACATCATAGGAGTATTAGGGCTACAACCCCTTTAAGCCCAGGGAGATTGCTAGCAAATTCATGTCCATGTCCATTCAGGCTGTCACACAATGCCAAAACATTGTGGAGAATCCTTCTGAGGTTATTATTATGGCCTACACTTCAGCTTTTCATATTTTCTAAGATTTGTTCACTTAGAAATCATTTACACACACACACACACACACACACACACACACACACACAAATGTCTTGATGTAGGAGATAAGCCTTTTAGAGCCTTGACACCCAGTCTGGTCTGCAGACCAGCAGCAGCAGGACCTGGGAGATGTTTGAAATGCAGAACCTCGGGTCCCACCAAACCTAATGCATCAGAACCTGCATTTTAGCAAGATGACCAAGGGATACCTACACTCATTACAATTTGAGAAGCCATGGCCTAGAATGGTCGACAAACTTTTTCTGTAAGGAGCCAGATAGTAAATATTTTTGGTAGGCTTTGCCGGCCTGTCAGAACTACTCAGTTCTGCCACTGGAGCATAAAAGCAGCCATAGACAATTTGTAAAGGAATTAGTAAGGTTGTGTTCTAATGAAACTTTATTTATGGACACCAACATGAGAATTTTACATATTTTTCATGTGTCATGAAATATTCTTTTGATTATCTTTCAAGCATTTAAAAATGTAAAACTCATTCTTAGCTCAGAGGCTGTAAAACACACACATATATTCTGACTTGTCTTTCTGGGCTGACCATCCCCAAGCTCCTGCCCCCAGCCAGTGATCCCCGTTTTTCTTCTCTCTGGGCATGGGGCTTGAGCCCTCTTCCCCTCACGACCTGGGTCAGTGTGTCTGAAGGTTGATTACTGAAGCCTACTATGAAAAATCAATGAAAGAACTGAGATTTTGCCAATATCCACAAATACAGTATATTTGCTATTGTTTTTTATCTTAAAGTTTTTTTTTTCTCAGAAAGATCAATACATAGGATTCAGTAACTAAGGGGAGAGGGCTTGTTATTTTTCAGTGGCATTTATTCTCTTTGGTCCCACTTTACGTTACATTTCAGGTGCTGGAAAGAAGGAACACACAATTCAGGGAAAAGACAACTATTAAAAAGAAGTGATAGTTGGGGAGGGATTTGGAAGAGGAAATTGAAGGGAGATACTCTCCAGGAGAACAAGATTGTTCTAGCATCACTGGGCTGTGGGGAAGAATGCATAACTTGATAAATAAAGCAAATTTGTGTCAAGGAGACTAGCTCAAGAATGGTTTCTGAAGCAAGTTGGGCAGTAGGAGGATATGAAAAACAGAGATAGGGAAGTGACTGGTAGAGCATCTTCCAAAGGCTGAAATCTGAATTTTTTTAAATCTGTAGTGCACTTTCATGGCAAACAGACACTTTCCCATTTTGTTAGGAATGGGGAGGAGAGAGGAAATAACATTGACTAAATGCCTACGTATGTCAGGCATGGTTACATTTTCCATCAGCATTTCCATTTTAACGAAAGCCACTTATGAAATTAGGTATGCTGGCCAGTTTTCAGATGAGGAACATGAGAGGTGAAGAGACAGGATTGGAACCTAGTTCTGTCTCACCACAAACGTTCTATGCTCTCCTGCCCAGAACTTACAATGGAAGTACTGCCCTCTTGAAATTCCTTTTTCTACATACCACTAGAAACCCTCAGTTCTCAGGGGTGGGAGAATGTAAACAGGTCAGGTAACTTTTATGTTTTTTTCTATTCCCCCCAACATATGTCTTCGTTAAAGAAACATCAAGTCTTTTTTCTGTCCCGAAGGAAACTGTACCACTAAAGGTACTGGCAGCCTGGTGTCTGAAGGTAGGCTCTGTGCTGCCAAATCAATCTCATGACAAATGTATACACCCTTGGCATAAATATGAAGTTTGGGGAATTACTCTGGTAAGATGATATATTATCTCATTCTCCAACAGTCCTGTGAGGCTTTAACACCATTTTATGGATAAAGAAATTGAGGCTTCGGGAATTTAGGTGTTTTACTTGAGGCTACACAGTTGGTAAGAGGCAGGGCCAACATTAAAACTGGTGACCTTGACTGGGAAGTTTATCCTGTCTCCACCATGCTGGCTCCTTTAGAAAAGGAGTTAAGATTCCTAAGCACTATCAATCTGCTCAATATCAAATGCCACAATCTTTTTGTTGAAGATGGTGGATATTACGGAACATTGAAGAATATGGTAGACAAGCCTTAGTGTGGTATATGTGAATGATCAAACATGGGATAAGCTACTCGAGTTTCCCTCACTGTCTTCCTCAGAACATCTTTCCCAGGAGTACCCTGAAACCAACAAACAAAAAACCAGGGTGTTGGTTCCAAAACTGAATAGGAAAACACTGAGTACCCTAGTCCCCCTCCTGGAGATTGCCTTATGCACATTATACATTTTAGGCTCTAACTGGTACTTAAACAGAAGATTCCACTTAACTTTAACTGAGAGGTTCCCAAGGGCCAATGTAATATCATTCCCTTAAACCCCTGAGTGGTCACGTGGATGACAATAGTCATCTATGCAAAATAATCGTCAGTTGTAGTCCAAAGTCCAACTTTCTCACAGAAGTTGGTTAGATGATTATTGATAAACAAATGTAAAAAAATTGTTCATTTAAATTCCTACTTTTTAAGTGGATGACCAATGTCATTCACTCAACCTCCCATGCTCCATTCAGAAGGGCGACCACTGCAGGGTTAAAAAATATTAACACGTCAAGACCTGCAGAGCACACCTTAGAGATCATCTGAACTAGTCTGAGGTGTGTCCAGCAGCTCTGCGGTTCTCTCTGGGAATATGAACATGATCTTGGAGGACTTGTTATATACACCCCTAAAGGCAAAAAGGGCCAGATGACCAATGTGCACATCTTCTATTTGGACCCAGGTTTGAGCCTTCTTCAGCTTGAATGGGGTTTAGGCCTTTCCATGGAGCATGTGACTATTCGCTAGTCCATAAGTTGAGTCTCACAAAGTTGCCATGTGATCAAACACACTTTAAACAAGTTCATTCACAAATCCAAGGTTAAATCACATTGTAAGAGGTACCATTTGACAACAGAATTATTTAGAAATTATCCGTCTTTCTCTGGGAAAGGGTAAACCATATTGTCTGTTTTTTTCCTTACTCTTGTTATTTGATACTTTCATTTACATAATATCTATAAATAGAAGCATGAATCTTTGTGGTAAGCAAATTCATTAAATTCCTACTGGTATGAATTCCTATTGGTATGAGTGTTAAATTTAGAGTGGGGCTGTGAATAGATCTATGACAGTGTAAGTTCTTTTTTTAAAAAAATATTTTATTTATTTATTTTCAGAGAGAGGGGAAGAGAGGGAGAGATATATTACAGGCTCCAACCAGGGACCAGGCCTGTAACCCAGGCACATACCTTGACCAGGAATCGAACTGGCAACCTTTCGGTTCGCAGGCTGGTGCTCAACGCACTGAGCCACACCAGCCAGGGAAACAGTGTAACTTCCTTAATGTGCAGAGAAAAACGCACTAGGAGAAGTGAAGCTAAAAAGTGTCTTTTCCTGTGTTTCAATGATTACTTTAAATAATTAAAAAAATGGAATAGCCTTTCAGACTTGAAAGGCCTTTGGAAATCCTCTAAACTCCTCCTTCACAGTTGAGGTTGGCAAAGCTTGAAAAGGTTAGGTCACAGGCCCATCCAGCTTGTGTGTGGAAGAGCTGGGTTGAAACTCAGCTGACTATTTCCTTAAACTCTTCTCTCCTCATTTAAGACATTTCAATGTCATTTTAAGGAGTTAACTTTCTTGACCATTCACTATAGTGAAAGAGCTCATTCCCTTTTCTTTCGTGTTAGAATGGAAGGCAAGTCATATGTACACTAGCCTCTCGGGTCTCCTGCTCTCTTGATAGTCCTTCATCTTGCCCTTTTCTTCTACCTTCTGCCCCCAACATTCTCTCCCCCTCCCCTTCAACACTTTGGAAATACGTGCGTGCACTTCCCAACCTGACTTGATCTGGAGCCAGGTGACTCTTGGTTTAATGGCGTTTTTCCACAGTGCCTGAATTTGCCCAAGGGCTTGGGAGGTTGGACAACAGAAAATGCCATTCTTTGCTCTTTCAGCTGGTCTATGTTCTGTTAAAATATGGAAGAATTATGAAGTAACAGGAAGGGGAAAAAAGGCAGAAACTCCACTTCAAGTACTTGCTTACTCCCTGGAAAATTTCAAGGCTGTTGTTCAGTGTCTGAATTTTTCTCTCGTGGATTCACTTGTAGTCCTTAAGTCAACTCCAGATCAGGGAAGCATCACAGGAAAAAAAATGGGTATTTGCATTGAAGTCAGTGTTCTGGCTCATAGGCCTTGGTGGAGAATGTGCTTTTTTTTCTTTGGTGCTGGGTGATCGTGGGAGCTCTTCCCTACGCCCGTAGGCCCTCCTTGCTGCAGGATCTCCTGTGCACAAGAGCTCACCCCTTCATATTTCTCATTCCTTAATAGACATTCTGTGAAAGGCAAGCCTGTTTTTGTCATCCAACCACTTACCCTCAGACCCTCCTAAGTACCCAGGAGGGCCGTGTTTTTAATCAGAGGTTGAAACGGAACCTCCCCCAGGGTGCCCGGTGAGGGTCCCTTTGGGGCAGTGCCTCCCTTCTGGAGGGCAACATTGTGGTGGGGGTGGGGGCTCAGCTTTGATCCCAGGGCACCTTTTGTCTCTGGAGGCACCCTGCCAACCAGGTATGTGTAGGGAAAGTGCTATCCACTTTCCAAGTGAGTTTCGGGATCGGGACGATCGCTTTGAAGAGTGGTGGGGCGTGGGAGCCAGCGAACTCACTAACAGGGCATCTCTCGGAAGTTCGGGCGGGGCTCGCCGGCTCACAGGCTTTCCTCCTCCAAAATCCATCCTGGGCACAACCACCCCGCTTCTCACCTAAACTCGTGGAGACGAGGGATTAGGCGGGCGCGGGTTTCGCGAGGCGGATCCGGGAAGCGCGGGCACAGGCAGCGCGGCCCCTCTAGCGCTGATCCGCGGTCCAGAGTTCTGACCCAGCCACCTCGGTCGCGGCTGATCCCGTGGGGCGGGGCCTGTTGTACAAAGGCAACCGAAGTCCGGGACTCCGGCTCGGGCCGCTCTCTGGGCGGCCCGACCTCCCTTCGTGTCGCAGGCCGCCCGCTGGCGCCGCCGCCCTCCCGCCCTCAGCCGCCCGGCGAGGCGGCGGCCTTCTCCGCCGGCGCGGGGTCCCCTGGTTAACCCCTGCCCGCCAGCCCGACCGCTGATTGGAGGAGGCGGGGCGCTGGGGCAGCGGGGACCCCCCCTACTTTCCTCGTCCCCTCCCCCTCCTCCCCCACTGTCGTCTCT